>CAJOBZ010000061.1:1180000-1287500 GCA_905332375.1 Pieris macdunnoughi
TTTTTTTTTAATTTTGTTTTCTTTGATCTGTGCTGGAGATTTCTATTGATATTTTCCTTCCGTATGAGAAATTGTCATACCTGCATCTACACCACTTACACGTATTACTTTAAGAAACGCCAATATTCATGATATTGTGGCATGGTACTTGACTGACTGCCAATGACTGGTTAAAAATTATTCAGTAACGCCAAATCCTACAGAATGTTCCCCCTTCAAATACCCCTAAATATCGATAGAAAACTAATTAAGTTTTTGTTGTACACTCGGTTAAAAAGGTAATTTCAAATATGCATTTAAAATACATTCAAGTTTCTACTTATTTAGCTGTTCTTTCAATCTTATAAATTTTTGATGTTAGTTGTAGCCACGATTATATTTGGTTTAGTTTGTTGGTTGGGTTCGAGGCTTTATATAAATTGTATTAAATCGTATTTTTAAAAAAAAACCTGAACATCTTGATTAGGAGCCATAACTGCCATTATATTGGTGCAGAGTTATTTTAAAACAATTTTATCTAAGATTCATTGAACGCTGGCAGTTTAGGAAACGGAAATTGAGTTGGTTCTCGAATCCAATTAAATTATTTTCCCTACTACGTAACTTTACTGAGGTAATTAAATGTTCAATAACACGCAATCGAGGCTAGTTATAATTTTATTTGGTTAATTACAACACAAGGACGGTCATACAGGCAGGTGTTATTAAATCGTTAATCTATTTTTTTTTTGCCCGCTATGATGGGTCGGGCAGTCCCAAGGAAACTGGAAAACTTATCAGCGCGTCGTCTCATTTTTAGGCAAATATTGTAAATTCAGGTTATAATTAAATAAATATACCTACTACACAGAAAAAATGTAGGTGGTTGCTTGTTCTAGGCGTTGAAAGAACCTTTTACTTTTTTCTGATTTGAATCACACGTGTTTTTCCAGATCTTATTTAAATAATTGTATGATTTTAATGTACATAATATTTATATTAAAAAAAACTAGTCACTTTTCTATGTGCCGTGGCCGCCAGTCAATAATCTGCTCAGTCACGACTATGTAATTGATATTAATAACAACCTACGCCCAAAGCGTTGTTAATCAAATGGTTTAGACTTATAAATGACCTATTCAAATGGTCATTCAAGGCTACATTGCAAAGATAACAATTGGATTTAAATAGACTTTTTGTACCTGCGCACAACAATTTTGTGCGTATAATTAATTATTTATACAAGATACGAAAGTTGTGGTAACTACAATCAAACATTTATAAGACATACTTGATTGTTATTACATGGAATTTCTTTGTTATATATTTTTACTATCATATTTATATTATTATTACGAAATTAAATCAAAATTATTCGATTGGTTTTTTTTTTTTTTGTTAGGATGACAATTGATGGGCGGCAAAAATTGCCTTAAATAGTTATCTAATTAAGTATTTATTTAACTGTCTGTATATAATAAAAGAATGTAATCAATTGATCCTGAATTACTTGAATGCCGTCGTATAAATTAATTAGCCTTTTTAAATGTACTTTGCACACGTAATAATTTTTTGACCGGAACTAATTTCACATCGTCACATTAACAATTTTCAGTACTTAGGAATTCAGGTTAAACCAAATTATAATCTAACAATATTACTAATTGAATTTTTGTTTAATTTCTATAATTGATTAAAAATTATAAATAAACTAAGAGTACAAAACACCAAAATACCTCTCAATTACCTCGGTGTCTGAAAGGTCAAACAAACAAATTCCTTAACTTAAAAACTAAATAATTAAGAGGAAAATTATAATAATAAAATTACAATCAAAACAAAGACGTAACGATAACTTTAAACAAATACGAAGTTTTTCGGAACAAAAAAAATCTATCAAATTTTAGATAGATAATAATCTATAAACTGAAAACTTTCTTACCAGACGATCAGTTGCCATATCGAATACGAGTATCTTTGGCGGGCATACGCGACGGAAGTCATCAATACTGGTGACTACTCCAGCATCCAGGACCCAAAGGCGATTGCAACGGTCAGCTCTTACACGGTATACGGAGATCAAACCCGTGCAGTTGATGTCTCCTCTACCAGCTGTGTGCCATGACCAGTCAGGGTATGCCTGAAAATTGTAAAATATTATTACGAAAATTTAAGTAACAGAAAGAAAAACCTAAAACATATTTGCCTTAAGACAAAGACTTAATATAGAAAGAAAATTGCTAGACAGATATATAAACGAGTTAGTCCCATTGTAGGGTTACAGAAAACAGATTAAATATACGTAGTCGGTCCCAAAGTTCTGTCATAAATGGAAATAATGATAAAAACAAAAGTACTGATCAGTTTGTATGAGTGATATATCAATTCTTAGTACATTAATTAAGGAAAAAAAAAGCAAAAAATATTCGAAATAACCTCCCTCATTTTTAATACAGGCCCTTAAGCGTCGCGGCCAGCGTCTATCGCAGCACCACCATATTCGTGTCGATTTCAGTCACTGGTTTTTTTAAAGATGACTTCAGATTCTCCAAATTTTCATGAGGTTTATCACAGACCTTCCTCTCTAAGCCCTGTCATAATTTCTGGTCCAAAGGATTAAGGTCCGGACTGGAGGAAGGCCAATCCTCATGTCTAATTAAGACGATGTTTTGACGCTCAAACCAGGCTTTAGTGGTCTTGGCTTTGTATGCAGACGCAGAGTCCTGCTGGAACACGAAGTGATGTCCCGCAAATAGGGTGCTGGACATGTCTTTGACAAGGCGATACAAAACCGTCTCTTGGTACACTGTAGCACTGGTTTTGACCCCTTTTCGAAAAAATTAACCTCAGTTAGCCCGTAATAGGACACTCCCAACCAAACCAACTAATGATGGATGATGTCCATGTTGCACCCTTGGATCTTTATTTTCAGCTTCTTCAGAACTCCTAGCGTACACTGTATAATTCTGTTTATTGTACTTCTCTTCAATATCGAAAAAATTTTCGTCCGTAAAGAGGATACACGGTGTCGGTTTTTCGCGTACCGCTTAAACAACACCCGCGATCTCTTAAGCCTTATTGCTTTTAGACGAGCATTAAGTAAGTGCCCACTCTTTTTTTGTATGCTCGTAGACCAAGATCTTCATTTAAAACCTTTTTTACTGTTTTCCTACTACACCCATCTGCAAATCCATCAACTTCTGTTTTCGGACAGGATTTCTTACTATCCGCGCCTTGATAGCTTTGATTACTGCTGGTGTTCTTGCGGAGCGTGGCCAGCCAGTTTTTTCTTGTCCTCAACACTGGAGACTTCAAGGTACCTATCAATAGTACCGTACATAAACCTAAGCGTTATATTCAAATTTTTGAGCAACTTGAAAATGGTACTCGGCGAGTGTCCACAGCGGTGCAACGCAATAACAACTATTCGGTTTACTTTCAATGTCCACTCCATCGTGAAAAATTACGGAAAGTTATTGTTTTTTGTTTTAAAACAATAATCAAACATTCCAAAAAGAATGCAATAATTTTTTTATAAAATCCTGCTCGAAAGTAGAATAAGTGCTAGTGACAGAACTTTGGGACCAACTACGTACACACAGAAGAGGCTTTAAACTGAATAACAAGGCTATTTAAAAGTTGTGCAACCAGTAAAAGATAATACGAAAGTTTTCAGACAGCTATTCATATATGGTATCAGCATAAACGAAACATCCATTTCCAAGTTAACTGAAGGTAATTTATTTTTTTAGATAACGAGCTTATTTATTGCACTCATAAAATATATTAAATATTGGATGATTTACTTAAATGCTACTAGACTCTGATCGATGGAACGATGTATGATAGGGAAGAGAAGAAAAGATAAAAGAAAGAATACATAATTAAAAAGAATATCTGAGGTAGCAGATTTCACAATGAAAATAAATAAACTTAAGTGGAAATGGGCGGGGCACTTGAAACAGAAAAGTGCAGCAACAAAATATTAAACTGGTACCCAAGGTACAATAAATTCAAAAGAGGATCACAATTTAGAAGGTGGACCAGACCAGATTAAGGATACATGGCAGTATCACTGCTGTTTCCTTCAGTATACAGAGTAGCACAGTTCAGACAGAAATGGCGGGATTTGGAGCAGGCCTTTGGAAAAAAAGGCCACACAGATACCTAGGAAATAATGAGATGATAGAAATATACATGATTTTAAATGTATTTGAAATAAACAAAAGGCTTTTATTATCATTACTTGCTATATATATATACTACAATGCAGTTTTGATTTCCTCCCGTATTTAATAGATTTAGACGGGAGTAACAGCTCGACTCTAAATCTTACCCTAAATACGGGGAGTACTCATGACGCGATGAGAAAGAAAATCTATTGACGAAATTCGACGATGCACGAATTCAAAACTGTACACTTAACCCGCTTACACTTCTTGGGTTACAGGGTTTCATACAATATATATTTTGACGTTTCTGGCGCTCCAGGAAATAGCTGCATATCCATAAGTAAAATTTGCGTGAGTAATAAATATTTAAATACACGTGAACAGGGAATAAATGATTTTAATATGGATGTTACATTGTGATTGAAGTTTGTAATTTATTGGCCACAGATTTGAAATTCAAAAAAAGAAATGAATATTTCATCATACATATAAAGCGATATATATTCACCTTTATCGTGGATCACGTTCAATAAATGCATACAAATAAATCCTACTTACTCAAAAGACAAACGACGCTTTGTACTGAATTTAAATTGTGTGAATAATACAAAGCGGGAAGTACTTGCTGAAATACCCTCTCTCGCCTCATCCACTTCTTACTTATTACTCGTACTTGGCCCTTCTTAAAGATTCCTGGATTTAGTCTAGGTATGTACGACAAGGCCTTGGTACTTGTTACTATTTACCGCTTCTCATTCATCCGTTCCACATGGATAAACCACCTAAGCATTCCCTTTTGTATCCGTCATTACGTCTACTTTTAACCAACACTGCTCGCGTATCTCACTATTACTTATCGTAAACGCAACGTTACACCACACATATAATACTTCTGAATCATTTTCATTCTTTCTCTGTCACACCCACCTTTCTCTCGTATGTTAACGTCGGGTTAAGCACTCCCCTATGTAGGCCAGACGAGCCTCGTTTGAGATTTCTTGGCTACACATAGAGAAATGCTCGCTGTGTTTACTCTATTCCCAGCATCCACTCATCTTTATATATCATGATCATACTTTCTATCTAAATTTAAAATACAGCCGTAATACACGATATTATCCACTTGTTCCCCTTTTCTCCACACATTCCTAATGACACTTCTCTCAAATACCATAGATTTTGTTTTCCCTATGTTTACTTTCATGTTCTAATCCCTCGCTTAACATTTAATGTTTGTATATTTTTTGTATTGTAATGAAGTATAATCTGTGAAGGCAGGAAAATGCCGTTTCCCGCGCATTTTGCACACCACAGCCCATCGAATTAATTCTGGCGCAAAGACAATAGACCAACCAATAAAAAGTCATAGATAGCGCTCTTAATCTGTTAGCGAGACAAAATTCGTTCTCTTTGGCGCGAATATAAAATAGCAATACTGGTCAGTAGCTAAAAATGTCATAAGTAACGTCAAAATTAATCATAGCGATTACCAAGGTCACGTCAATGTAATATTTGCCCTTCACGCTTTCATACAATCTCCCTTGCGTAGAGTCGTGCAATGATATCAAAGTGCGAGGTCATAACCAACAATTAATAACAATTATTAATTATTAGAGTGCTGCTATATGGTAGGCATTTTTTCAACAGGCAAGATTGAGTCCTTCGACAATGTTTAGATTTTGACCAATGTATCAAACATTAGGTATATTTCCACACTCTGTATTAATAATAAATTTCAGCAAAACAAGCTGTTTAGTAATTGACAGTTTGTTAATATCAGGGATTATTTCGACAATTGAAATCTTTAACGAAACTTAAAAACAATAGCTTTTCTCAAAGACTACATTTAATGATTGAACGTGTAACAATGTGAACTAGAACTTTTTTTGTAACCTAGGCCTAAATAAAATCATTAACACGACAACTAGATGGGTCAAGGTCCAAAATTGGCCTAGTTTTCAATGTACGATTCTCATCTCTGGGATCGTAGGTTCGATCCCCGACTCTGCACCAGTGTTTCCGGCATATAAGGTTGATCACCTATTTGCCTATTAGAAATCAAGGAATAGATACAGAAATCTGAGGCTAAGACCATATAGGTTGTAGCACTATTGGTATATATATACATATGTTATTTTATTAAAGGTATAATTTTATTAAATAAATAGTAAATCTACAATAAGTATATTCAAGAAATCCAACGATACACACTTTAAAGCAAGTACAAAAAAGATACGAGAATAGCCACGTGCCTATTTGACACCTTTGATGTGTGCCGAAAAACCGATATTTGGTTAATGGTCAAATTTGTCAAAAACAAGGATAGCAATCTGAATTGCCATAATATATTGAGGCCAACATGAATTGGTACCTAAACCATAATAATATAATCCTGTAGTAATTCTGTTTATATGTATAAAATATATTATATTTTATGGGGTCAACTCGAACATAATTTCTTAAGCCCTTTTTAAGACTTGACAGCTGATATAATTCTCAAACTGGTACCTAACAAGCTAGCAATAAGAAGCAAAAGTAAAACTATTATCAAATATTAAATAAAACTAGTTTGTCAGGCTGCGTACATAATTGTTATCACAAAGCATTAATCCAGCGATGACAGATTAACGAAAACAACACTGGTGCAATTGAGTAATAACCATGTTTGTATGTCAACGAAATTGTTATATAAAGGTTTGGCCACGCGTTTATAACTTTGAAGATGAGTTTCCAAACAAACTTGTCTGGCTTAATATAGAAAATACACAGATTAATACAGAAAACAGATACAGCTATTTAGTTGTGTTTATCTCTTAGAAAAATGTATAATATTGTCTTTGGGGCTGGAGACAAAATCACTTTTCCACAGACCCACTAACGCCAAAAGAATGTGTTGTCTCAAGCCCTTGATATACGTAAGAACTACAAGTTTAAATAAAACTTGGTGGTTATATTTTTCACGAACCGCTTTCACTGATTGGTATTACGCACTCAAAACGTTGGGTTATGTAAATAATGTATAATATATTCTCGTTTATATTCGATATGGAAGTTTTTTAAAAAAGAACATCAACATCATTAGTATCTTATTACTATTAAGCATTATAGCATAATATTATAATAACTGGGGCTTGAGACAAATTGGTGAAAATACTATTGGTGAACAGGTGAGTTGACCTAGCGTGAGTTAACGTCATTTCCATACAAATGCATTTGGTGTTAGTGGGTCACGCCTGAAGCAAAGTGACTTTGTCTCGATGTGTTCTGCCCTGCGATTCTGTAACTCACTTTTCGAACTCACACAGCGACACACACTCTGATAAACAATAAACTACAAGCTCCCACCTTTTCAGAATGCCAAATCATAAAATGACTGCTTCACGACTGATTTGAGAGCGACCGCCGATGCGAAAACCGCTGTGTGAGTTCGAAAAGTGAGTTACAGAATCGCAGGGCAGGACACTAAAATTAGGACATTTCTGTCAAAGTCATATAATTCGAGTCTAAGACAGACTATACATTTATACTACCATAATGTTCTAAGATAATGTTAATGATTTAAAATATCGGTTTGAATTGCTCTTATTACCACGGGTTTGTTTCCGTGGTACGGGTTTGTTTCAACTACAGAAATAGCGTAAATTTTAATTCTATTTGTTTTTATCCGGAAATTTGTATTAAAATCTCATTTTATATTTATGATTTAGGCATAAAGTCATAAGAATTTAATGAGATTTTAATAAGAATTTCCAAATATCTGAAAGTACTTTCAAAAATTAAAGGATACGTAATACTGGACGCATTTATAATTTGGGGAAATTTCACTTTTTTTTTTCCAAGTTATGTAAATAATAAAGCCGCGAGGGCTATCGAGACATTTCCAATCAACATTTCATACTACAAAACTTGTTTGTATACGCTTAATTACTATTACATAACCTAGAAAGTACCTGTAAAACTGGACTGACACCAGGTGGCAAAGAGCGTGGTACCCACGCTAAGGTGGCTGGTACACCAGCGCGTAGTCGCGGTATTCCTAAATACACTCTATCCCATCCGATCTCCAAGCCGGTGGGGACGGTGTTTTCCGGCTGAAACTTCTCCAACAGCACTGGGTCTGGTGGGAAGTCGAATTGCAGGAAACTCCATTGGTTCACTACTTCGAGTGAAGCGCTCGCCGCCGCGATGCAGGCGAATGCTAATATTGATCGGGACCACATCTTTATCTGTGAAAGACAAAATTAAAACATATACGTATATACTTTCAAAGCGTTGATTTAGATTATGTTAACACTTATCATGTATTCCATAGATAAAACTATATCTTGAACTATCCAATACATACAACTTCGAAGCATTAACTAAAACAGAATGTTAGCGATTTCTGTATAATATAATTATATTAATTATAAATAGCGTATCTCTCTCTGCTGATTCGTGATGCTGCTGACCACGTTGTGGCACATTACTGCACTGCTGCTTCCATCTCTGACAATCTCTAGCTAGGTGAAAGGCGAGACCGTGGTGTCCAGGGTTTATGATACGTGGTCGGTCCATCGTGTTGGGCTGCACCCCTTGGTCTTTTTTCCTACATTTTCCCGCTTATTATAAGATTTTCAAGGTTGTTACATTTTTATGTTTACGGGCAATGTGGCCAAAATATTGCAACATTCTCCGAAAATTAATACTTGAATGCCTCTTGGTAAAAGTTAATATTTAAGTAAATTAAACTACTATTCAAAAAATTATACGAGACAAGAATCGTATAACACTATGAATATAGTCAATTCAACTTTACGAAGAAGAGTTTAAGTCGTAGGAAATTTGTAATAACAAGCACTAATGCAAGAACAATGCAGGTAATTTAAATGTCAACAAGTCTATTTTATCTGTCAGCTTGTCAACGGTTGAGCAAAACGCAATATAATGACGTATATACGCAAGTAATTTACGATCGTAATTTAATTTAAGTATGCAGTTTTTGTGCAGTGGAGTTTAGCTAAGTTATGCACCAGTTTCAACGAATTTTATCGTAATTGCTATGATAAATTGCTTGTTTTTTTCTATGATAAAGTACGGCAGCATTTGTATGAGGATGCATACAATTGTTAACCTAAGTTTTATTAGGTCAATAAGTGTTTTGACCTAAACGACGAACGAATGACCATGACATGACAATTAACATGGAGTGCGAACAGCTAACGTATATTGAGAATAACATTCGTATAAAATAAATACGAATTCTTGACGCAACAAAAAGGTAACGGATACTGTTGTTAAATATATATATAATGTTGTTTTTGGCAAAATATTTTGGTAATTAATGATTTATCGCATCAATCGACTATGTAATGATTTTTGCCCTATGTAATTTGTTGTTTGTTTCAATTGTCTTTTATTTTTCAACTGTAATTCGCTATGTTTCTAGACATTGTCTCGATATCTTTATATCTTGTCTGCGTATGATTGTAATTAAACGTATTTTGATGAAATTGTGTGTTCCAATGGATTCGAGAATCTAAAATTTACAATTATAGTCCCACCAACTTATCTGTGAACTGAGTGGTAGCGCCACCGTCGCTTTAGTGTTGCAAATTAATAAAAGTTACCCATGATTGGGTATGTCAGATAAGAAACTAGGTAAACATATAAACATAATTTTATTATTTTAAACAATACCTAACATTGTTTTATAATAATAAAATGGTAATAAAAGTACTAAATAGTCTTCAAAAATAAGAAAATTAATGTAGGTAGATACATACATTAGCTCAGATTATTCCAGCGTTATTTTTACGTGACGAGAACTATAGGTAGTTGAATCACTCAGCTATATATCTTTTAGTTACAATTACGTTAAAAAGTAATCAATGAAAAAAATATCGGGTAATTTACAAAAAGAAAGTAGACAACACTAACCTGTAGCTGCCGAAATTCAACATGGCGGCCATGGTTCCCATTTTCTCCATTTCACAGATAAGTTGGTGGGTCTGTACATGATATTTTTTACAAGACAATGTCTGTCAGGTATGAGATATATAAATAGCAATCATTCGATTTATTAAAGTCATTGAGTGACATTTATCTAATATTGATATGTTAGAATTCAATCGCAGACAATAATGCAGAAATTGCCGGTTATTCGTTGCCGTAGGGAATTGCACCCATTCTTGCACTTAAGTACTCCAAGGCCGTACAATCACCTAGTTTGTAGTTATCTATTGTAGGTGGGAAGTAGAATTTAAAGTTTATATTTTCGTAATAAAAACACTTCCTGAAATGTTCATCTATCTTAAGCTGGTGTACCAATACATATACAACATATACAATATACATAATATACAAGACTAATTAAACTACCGAAAAACCAGTCCTCATATTAAGTAAGAATGCTGTTCATGTTTTTTTTTATTACTTTTAATTACGTACAAGGAAATAAGAAGCTTATTAAGATCCGGAAATAATAAAAATTATATTTGAAAGCATTGGTATTGACATTATTTTTTTAGGAAACTCGGTAAGTAAGTTTTTTCTATTGATCCATTTTAGGGTTGCCTGGAAGAAATCGCTTGACGGGCGGCCTTAGCGATAAGGCCGCCCGTTGCCTAATAACTTATGTAATCTACTTACTTTTTGTTTTTTTTTCTATATGTATAATGAAGTGTAAATACATAAATAAATAAGATTAGATTTGTGACTATAGAAATGCTTGAAGGGAAACCAAACCCAATTAACAATTGTTTGTCTGATAGGTTTACGTGATATTCAGTTTACTTGCACACAATTCTTGACAAATTATCTATCAGTATTAACGTTATTAAAAACGTCTATATTCGATGAGAAAAGAGACCCTTCCGAGCAGATATTTACAATTTTTAATTTCACGCGGTAATATAGCTCTTGGAACTAGTAATTAAACTCAGACCACCTAGTTTTTATAATATTACGACAGCAATATTTTACGCGCACTTTAAAGTCCTTATATGTCGGCTATAAAACCTAATGATACCTTTCCGTTCTCACAAAAAAACTAATTGCTGGCGTACTGTCTTACATATCTCTTTTTAGTCTAAGGTATGGCAGGAGGTACACTAACTATGCTTTAGTGTCATCACATTTTCGTATACGATAATTTAAGTTTACTCCCAAAATGGTTTTTTTTATGGCAATAGTTTTTTACGAAAAAAATGGTTCTTTAAAGATTATCAATGAAACATTCCATCGAATATCAGTTACGTTAAATAAACCGAATGAGTCATGTTTAAAATACGGATATAGTTAGACACGATTTTATTAAGAATTGTACCTAATCGAAACTAATATTCTATATTAGCGAATTTAGTAGCATCAAATTTCAAAGCCTTTATTTCAACTTATACAAGAAAGTTTCGAAAAAATAGTACGTAGTACCAAAAAAAGCTCTATGAGGGGTTTTTGTTGCGCGGGTGTTTTTTTGGGGGGGTTGTTTTTGGGGGGAAAAGGCCTCCCCCGGCTGGTTGTGGGGCGTAGAATTTAGTAGATAGGTACTATTAAAAATAGTGCGGCGGCCAAGCGATTTTCATTCCCTAAAAACTAACCATGCTTAATCTCTATTCTCTCATTCTTATCCTCTTATATATCCGTCAGGATATTTAAAAGAATTTAAAAAACTTTAAAAACATATTTTTCAAAAGGATTTATTTAATTTATCAGCGAGCTTTCAAAGGTTACATTGTTTTAAAAACAAAAATAAGGTCTTGTCAATATGCCCTTTCATTTTTAATTTGGTTATCTTATCGGCTGTCCTAAAAATAGCAATACGTGCACATAATGGCCATTATGGATAATACAAAAAAATTGTTTACACTGTAATGCCTAGCAGATAAGTTGTATATATATAACAGCCTTCACACTGATTTAAATGGAACAGTTTCATGAATAAAACGTTGACGAAAACGATAAGTAAGCATTATATTATGCTTTATTCTCATGTATTGTGTATGTATTTCAAACCGTCATACATCAATAACCGAAAAGTTTTTATATTAATATATTAGTTTGTTAGTTTATTCTGTAGATTTTACTTAAAAGTCGTGGTATTGGGTCTTATTATATATATATATATATATATATAGGTATATTGGGTAAAACAATTATGTTGCGCTCAAAGACAACCAAAGTTTTACTACAACAGAAATGAGTTTTATTATCTCGATTTAATATAGTTTTTACTAAACTTATTATTATTAAAATGCTTCGAACAATTTCCTGTAATTGCATGTTTATTTGACCGATATCAGTAACATTTTTCTGCCTTGATCGATTAATTAATCTAATTACATCAAACCTGAGGTAATTTCTACACGCAATACTTAATGTGGCGTTAATAATTATTAGTTCATTACACACAATGTTTGGTAATCCATACTTTTTAATTCCTGTTATCCCCAGTTCGGGGTTAAGCAGTTTATGTATTTTTATGCAAGCTTTAACTGGGTGGAAGTCGGTGATTCTCTTTTTGATAGTCACAAACTAAAAAAAATATCTGCCGTACTACCCCTTGTTGGTGTCTCTCGGCACTTAACTCCAACGAGCAAATTACTAGCCCACTCTTTTGCCTCCTGTCTCTTGGCTCTTAAGGAATCTAGGACTATAGGATGCGTGTATTAAATTGGAGGGAGATCGAGCTTGCTTTCTAGAGCGATATCAGGAACTTGCTCACCCTTATAATGCATTATTGAGAAAACATAGGTTATTTATATTCCCAAAATATTAAAAAAAACATGTCTGGCCGAGTGAAGTCGGAACAGGCTGCTATTAGCGGATAAACCCACATCTGTGTCTTATTTAAACACTTTTAATTATGATTAAGCCGGATATCCTGGATTTTGACTGATATAGTTTGACAAGGCAAAACGAATATTGAAGAAATCAGTTACTACAACACAAATTCTCCTAAATTATTAATATTTGACTAACTAGCAACAAATAATGATTAACATAATCGTAGACAATCAATCTTGAATCTATTATTTTTAGCTCAGTAAACGACTATACATAACATAATAATTACCCTGTTTACATAATTGCTGTCAAACCGCATGATTTATTATGGTCCATTAGGTTGTTTGACGTATATTTTCCATAAAGACTTTGATATTTTTGGATTGATTTGAATTATTAGGATAATAGAACTGTTAAATTGTCAATAGTAACAAAATTATTATACAACATTAGTTTGGAAGATTTTTAACCATTGTATAGCGAATTCATTCATTCATTCTTCATTTCGAATTTCGCAACATTCCCGCTAGAAATGAGGCGACATTGAAAATATCTCTTTATCTACGACTGATTTATGATTTCAGGGCGCAAAACAAATTGATAGGCAAAATTCTTACGATTTAAATATTTTATTTCAATTATATTAATTGAATATAAACGTTTTGGCACTGTGGCATGAACAAAGAGACTATTACATTTTTTTTAATCGTAAGAGCACATCGTAGACTAAAAATTCAAGTTACATTAGGTTAAATGGTAGCCTTTTAGTTATAATGTTTACGCTTTATTTATTGTTACCGCGAAATACAATTTAATTTGAATGGGTTATGTATTATTCTGAAAGTCTGTGGTGATATTCAAAATTGAAAACTAACCCCTAATATCTATTAATGATTATTACGTATCCTATCATTTTGCAAATAAATTAAAAAATATTTTACATACTTTCTTTAAGGAAAGATACACAGATAAAAGAAGGACTTTAGAGACGTTATAGAAAGGACAAATGGGAAGAAGGAGAAGGTATATAGAAGCGTTAGCAGAAAGTTTATGGAGAAAGAACGCCATGTATAGAGTTCTGGAAAAGCTGGACTAGACCTTTACCCGTGAAGGGGTCACAATCAATGTTATTGAAAGAAGTTACGATAGCGACTAACAAGGAAGAATTTTTTGTTGTAATTTTCTATTTATCCATTTTTTTATTATTATTGTAACTATGTTGGTTATGAATATTAAACACTATATTTGTGTGTTGGAAATAAATAAAAAAAATATAATAAATCATAAAACAAATATAAATTGTATATTGTTAAAAATTTTACATATTGGAAATATGTATTTTAATTATTACTTAGGAAATATTATACGTTTAAATTAGGTAAGTACTAGTTTTTTAGAGAAATGCGGAAATACTAGAATACTATAGATGAATATAAAACGGTTTGAGACTAGAATAACAAATACCCAAATTGTGTAATATAAGCGATTGTCAACTAGAAACTTTTTCACAAAACTCTGGTATGCCAATTGTTCCGTGAGAGATTTCTGAATTTGTATGCTTGGGAATATGTATTGAGTTACACTTAATTTCCATACTTTTTTGGTGTTCTCAGAACTGTTACAATTATCGTTAATTCGCAATATAACATTCATATTTAAATCCCGGCCTTTTGATATACGTTGTGTGCCTTGAATATTACTGCATTAGTAACAAATATTTATTACTAGTACCTACGCTTAAGTACATAACTATAATATATGTCAGTGCAATGACATTAGAGTCAGCTGCCATTGTCACAGAGCTAATAAATTAAAAACGTCAAAGTCAAGTTTAAAAATACTTTTCCTTTAACTTATTCACTCTGTCACATATAATCATTGATATACAAAAAACCCAAGATGCACAGTCTCGAATAAAAGTAACGCTCGAAAGTGTCCCGAAACACTATTTCTGTCCATAACAGTATATGTTACAAGCATATATTATTGCAAAATCAACCTTACGCGAATTGCTTAAAGTTGTTATTACAACGCACTGTATACGTACTTAAAGCAATAAAATTTTACGACCGACCGTGGTCGGTAGGACAAGGTATTGAGTGGAGTCGAACATGACTTTTTTATTTACAACTATTTAACATAATTTTAAATTTATCCGACTTTTCGGGTGCTTTACAGCGTGAGTGGTCACGGTGACTGAAGACAAAAGGTGTTGGATGTTAAATAGTTGTAAATTTATAATAATACATAACATTAATCCGGTTAAAAAGTTTTTTCTTTAAATTAAAAAAAAAAGTTAAATTGGCTACCTCCTGACCCACACTTTATATAGCGTAAATATATTTGTCAAAAACTACACACAAAAAAGTTCAAGAGTACATAAATTTATTTATAAAAAAAAACACAAATAAATAACATCGACTCCACTTATAGACGCGAGACTATTTGAAATGAGCGCACAATTTAGAATGTTGCGCTCATTTTTTGAGGACGTTTTTTAGACGTTGATTGTGCATCTTGGGTTTTTATATATCAATGCATATAATACTACATCTTTACTGTTAAAATTACAGATAACTTTGGATTATACTTAATTGGTACTAACTATCGCTTATTTTAATGTTAGATGAGTTTTAGGATCACACATTGAATTCAACGTCTTATGTATCAATTATTATTACATTCGAGATATTATATACAAAATAGTATATAAAAATTACCAGCAACACAGTCCACTAAAAGACAGCTCGGAGATTATACTGGTTTAATGAAAATAAACATAAAGGTCATGGGGTTTAAAAGTAAAACTCTTTCGCTAAAACTGAAAGTGATTTTTGCAAGTAAAAGTTAAACGTGATCCAGATTGATGCGTCGATTTAATTAAGTCATGACATGTAGCAAAATATATAAGAGGATTTGCACAGTTGATAAATGAAAAGTTAGATTTATACATTCTCTGTCTAAAATTTATTGAACTATGAAGTTGTAGGTTCGATTCCCGGCTGTGCACCTATGGAATTGCAATTAAGTGCAAGCCAGTGCGCACATAGACAGAAAGTTACATTTCCCATGTATTACTGGTTTCCATACATTCGTAATATTATAAAGTCGAAAAAGTGCGTCCAGCACAGCAAAGTCTGCTCACCTTACTTGACAATTATAAAAAGGTTTATTTTCAAGGTTTATTTTTAATTAATCAGTTAATAGGGATATTTTTATACAGAATTATTAACAGAACTTACTAATACACTTTTAACTTAACAACTAAAAGTTAATTTAACATATTATTATATTATCTTATATTTCCAATATTCGCGTTATTTAATAACATCCTTCCTCCGTTGTGTCGTTGTTCCTACGTGTTAGTAAACACATGGTCAATTATTACACAATGATCTATTGTTAAGTGCTTAAGTATTTGCTGTATACGTTATTAGCTATTTGACAACCTTACTATGCACACACAAAGCTAAAATCTTAATGGAAAGCGAAAGCCAACACTGATATAGGCTACAAATTTCAAATATCGAATTTTGCGAAAAGTAATAAGAAAAGAAATAAGATAGCTAGATCAAAATAAAATTGTTTTATTGAATTAAATTTATAGTCATAAAGTTTTATTCATACATAAACAGTCATTTTTTTTTTCACTTTAAAGTTCGACTATAAATATCTTACTTATAAATATTTGATTAATGACAAAGAAATCCAGCATTTAATAACCGACAAAAATCCTAGTAAAAACGTCCTGATGGTATATGGTAAGATTATTAGCAATGATCACATACCGATATTATCAGCATTACATAACTACTTTTTATACTAACTTCACATCAAACAATTTAATTTGTGTGTTATAATATTTATTAGTAACAATTATAGGTTACATACAAAAGATAATAAAGCTGTAAATACATTTTCTTTTGAAATCAGTAATTAAATAGATAATTTTAATATGTGATAGATATAGTAGAATTTATAAAGAACCTTATTAAAACCCTAGATAAAAAATAAGTCAGTATTACAGCCTGTATCATTCGACTATAGTTTTAGTCTAGCCCCGTACTCAGTACGGGGCTAGACTAAAACAACCCACATAACCCGTAGTTCGTTAGTTCGATTTCTATCGAAAAAAAACAATTGTTTTGATTAATTTTAATAATCAATAAGAAATTTAGAAACACTGTGACATTAAATAAGTATAATATGACGATTAGTAAGTGGTATGGTATAATTTTTCTTTCGCGAAATATAGATGTAAACGAGTTCAACGAGCTTGAATATGTTTTTTGAAATGTATTTTATCACATTTACAATATTAAGATATTATTTTATTTAAACCCATTTAATAAATTTACTTTTAAATTAGAATAAATTTGTATAACTTAAACTGTTGAACAGTTGTAAATCGTGCCAAGAAAATAATCACACGGCTTTTTAAACGATTTACATTTAGTTAAATACATATCGTCTGAAAGTATTAAGTGAAAACTTATTTATTTAAAATTATATTATTAAAAATTATTATTATTATAAAATTATATATTTATTACTTAAAAGGACAATAAGCGAAAATTACCAAAGTTAACATTTCATCTGAAATATCGAGAAACTTCGTATAAATTTTCTAATCCATATAAAATGTGTAATATACCTGTAGTCAAGGAGTGTCCTGTATCAGCAAATATCACACACGAACAGTAGGCGCCTTTTAGGCAGGCCCTCACACAGAACACTAACACAACTCGACCAAGCCCCTCTTAAACAAGTGGCAACGCATGAGTAAAAGTACCGAAGGCGTATACAGAACAGAATCAATTATTGTCCAACGATACATTATATAGTTCTATTTTTGACAAGGTTAATGTCAACTTTACCCCCGTGTATTAAAATGTACATATTAATGTATTGTATGTATGTCTGTGTGCGAATTTACAAAAAGCCAAAACGTTGAATTGTTTTTTTGTAATGAGTTTCTCATAAAGGAATAGGTGAATGGACAGGAGGCTCGCCGGTTAAATGCCACCCATGGTGGTGATACCAGCTGTGCTGCGAGGCTGTGTAGCTAGTGACACAATTTAGCTAGAATTTAGTGAATGATTACACTCTTTTCTTGAAAGACTCTAAACCAATACAAAGATACATTTTCACACACTCAATTCAGACCATGCTGCAGGTTGAAGAACGTTACTATCAGATGCACATCATAAATTCGCACATACCGTGTAATGGTTATCATTTCAAAACTATGATATAATTTAAGATATCGAATAATATCAAGGGTATTCTTCAAAATACTTGTAAAGAATAGCGAATTTATTTATATGATCTCATACAGAAAACAAGTCAGTTTTGTCTTGTTGCAGATTTAATGGATTTATTACCTTCTATAATGATCTACTTGCTTTCTTTTGAACTTGAACTTTACGCAAAGCCAAGGTATGTTCCTAGTGAACTGCAACATTAACGAAAGTGACAAAGTGAATGTTACATTTTACCCCTGTGTATTAATCAACGTGTCTATACCAGCAGACAGTCAATGTATAATTTTCTTTATTTGATATATATGACACCGGAAGAAAACAAAATCCGCAAGTTTA
The DNA here is from genome assembly GCA_905332375.1 of Pieris macdunnoughi. NCBI lineage: Eukaryota > Metazoa > Arthropoda > Insecta > Lepidoptera > Pieridae > Pieris > Pieris macdunnoughi. The sequence continues at coordinate 1,198,515 of CAJOBZ010000061.1, forward strand.
ATTTTAAGTTAAAATTTGTGAAAATGTGTGCGTAAAATAATACAATCTATCTCTCGTTTAGATTCCTACGAAATAAATATTTTAATTAATTAATAATTATTTAATAGTAATAATTAGGAAATTTAATGCGGATTTTGTTATATTCTGATTATATAAACTTATATGATTCATCAACACAGTCTAAATCAAATGGTGTATTTAGCTCATCCATTTGGCAGTTAGCGCATTATATATTTGCGTTCATTTTAGGAAATAAAAGGTGTTATTATTATATATATTCAAATCAATATGCACCTCCAGGACAGGTTTGTATGTTAGGCTGCCTCTCACTTAACATCAGCAATTGCGGCCAAACGTCTGCCCAGTTCAGCCTTGCGATTCTGTAACTCACTTTTCGAACTCTCACAGCGGTTTTCGCAACCTCCTTATCAGATAGTCAGATCATAAAATGACTGCTTCACGACTGATTTGAGCACGACCGCCGTTGCGAAAACCGCTGTGAGAGTTCGAAAAGTGAGTTACAGAATCGCAAGGCTATTTAATTAAAAATTACACCTTCCATCTATACAAAGAATATTCTACTAGCAAACTATCTAACTTTTGAAAAATATTACAGCGCAGGAAAGTATGACTTCCTGAAACTGACATATATCAAAGTCATGTTTGAGCCAGTAAATTTAATTTAAATAAGTGAAGTTATATGGTTATTCTTGTAGGGTATGTAAAATTAACGTCATAATAACTAAATGTCTCTAAATTTACATTTACTGCCAGTTGTCAAATACGTGACGGACAAAAAAGAAGTGACAAAACGTTCTCCGCCACTCTTTTTCTTGTATCTACATATTATTGTATGAATCGAAATTAAAATTATAGAATTAGGTTAATTAATTAAAATTATGAAGCCGCAATTACCAGCCAGTGTCAGTGTCAAAAAAATTTTCTTTAACATAATAGGGCTTTAAAGTGTGTTAACAAAATAAATGAAATGTATGCCTATACATAGAAACTAATTTTGAACTTAATTGTGGTAATCTGTTTCTTACCTGTGATTCTGGACCTTATAAAGTAATAACAATTCAAAATACAATAATCATATCACCCACAATTAAGATTTAATGCGAATATTATCTAAAGTAGGTTTTTTAAATTATAATTAAACAAATGCACATTTTCTTTGTTAGCAAATGGTTTTTTTCGGGACGTAGAAAAATCTAATAAGTTATATTTTGGTCTTACCGCTTTCGAGTTATATAACTTATAATCTATATAGCTTATATACTAGATATAAAAATCGAATTGGTTATAATAACATCGTATAAAATACGAACGAGCTAATTATTTACGCACATTTAATGAAATAATACAGTAAAAAATTTCACGCAGCACCGAAGACATTGACAAGTTGTCGTATACTTTTATTTTTGGCAAGTATTTATACCCGTTAACACCGCATTATCTATAAATAGATTTAGGAAGTACGTTTCTGGTTTGTTTCTATCAGACGTTTCCTCGTTGTACTAGGAAAAAGAACGGCAGAGAAAGTCTATGCTTAGTTTTCACAAACGCAGACAACCTCCTGGGATTCCTAGAACCTAGGGATTTGAATAATTACAAATACATTCATACTGATTTCGAATTAATTTCGTGACATATTATTTAGCTACAAGGATTTTAACTTATTGAAGCTTTCCAAAACTCGTTCTAAATATAGATTTACTCAACTACTACAGTATCTATTTCACGCATATATAGGAAATGCTATAAAGTAGAAAATATATCAATAATTATTCGGGACCTAATCTTTAGAGTTGGTTTAAAGTCGATCTCTATAACGTGACATAACATGATGAAAAAATAATGGGTTAAGATGGGTTAACATAAAGTATGTTTTGTTGACAGGAGGCAAAATAGCTAAGTGAATATTTTTTTGAATTAAAATTGGAATATTCAGCATAGGTTACCGGCCTACTCCACACGCTAAAAATAATTTAGTTTTATTCCACAGATATGTTTTCGAACGTTCATAAATGTACAAAAGTCATGAATATATTTTGATATTACAATCAAATAATGGTAGGGGAGCCCACGAGCTAAATGGGGATTACCGAGCGCGAGAGACCTATTGGGAACAAAGCTTAGATAAAAAGAAGAAAAAAATGTTATATGATAAATTCCTTTTCATCGGTGGGGGAAGCGGCTATAGATAGTTAAATATGTAAAAAAAAACTGTTGCATGGACATCCTCGAGCGCGTCAGATATTGATAGCATCTATGCCCTACGTATTTTTAATAATGTACGTATGTTAATCTGATCGTTTGCATGATGCGGGTGGTTGTATTTAAGGGTTGAAAATTAAAAAAAAAAATTTATCGAGCGCGTCAGATTTTCTAAGGGAGTGTTAAGTGCACCAAAAAAATCTCTCATTCACTAATCTGACGATTTCGATGGGACGCAAACCCACAGCCATTTTCTTAATTTGCAAAAAAAATCGCAATTTTGAAATACTCAAGCGCGTCAGATTAAGATATATGTGGTTCATCTTTATGTTCTAAACGTACTGTCTCATAATCTGACGATTATCTAGAGGGATTCGCCTGATCTGACAAAAAAAAATAGAAAAACGGTTCACCTAAAGGGCCATCCCTGCAACTTCCCGCTAATTCCATTCCTGGGCGCTTAAAATTGATATTTTGAGCTCGCTGAGTTCAAAGAAATAACATTTCTATGCATTTGAGCTCTCCCAGCTCGAAAGTCTGATAGAAGTTTCATAGAACACTATTTTTGGAATTTTCAAACCGCAATAACTTTTGAATGGACAAGCAATTTTCACGCGGTTGGCGGCATTCGACGCAGTTTTATCATTCTCAAAGTAATTTTGCAATTTTAATTGATCGAACCACAAATTTCGGAGTAATCCCGAAAAAACACTTTTTCGGGTTTCTTTCATGTACGATATCTCTCGAACGAATCAACCGCTTTTGACCAGCTTGGTGGCGATCGACGTGGTTTTTCAAGCTCAAAGGCGGATTAGTTTTTGAAGTTGATCGATAAAGAAACCACTTAAAAAAAAATATTTCTTATTTTTTTAAGATTTTTCAAAATTTCTCAAAATCATCGGTCCGAATCGGTTCAAATTCACAGGAAATGTAATTTTGAGGGAAATATTTTGAACGCCGTTTAGTAGATTCCGATCGGTTTAAGGAAATGTAGGCATCACGCAGCTGCACGCATTTAACTTTATCGACGAATTTTTGTTATTTCGGCTTGCGGAAATCGTCAGATTATATATTTTTCATTATTCTGGAATTATTTCCTTCAAAATAAAAGAAAAATTAGCTACGCTCGAGAATGTCGAGATGACGTTTTTTTTACAACTTTGTTGCCCCCCCTTTTTTCCGTCACCTCAAATTGTCAGATTAGTGGAAATACACTTTTTAGGATGTAATTAACTCACCCACCTTAATCTGACGCGCTCGGGAATTTCTGATGGTCAATTTTTTTTACTAATCTGATCCTGTCTCCTTCACGCGGGCCTTATATATGGGCCCATATTTTGTGGAGGTACTTAACCGGGTACAAGGTATCCCCCAATAGTATCTGCCGCGCTTTAGTAAATCCCGAAATCCCCTCTTGGGCTCCCCTACCATAAAGGTGATATTTTTCTGTCACATTGTTTCACTCCTACTCCACACGCTAAAAATAATTTATTTTTATTCCACAGATATGTTTTCGAACGTTCATAAATGTACAAAAGTCATGAATATATTTTGATATTACAATCAAATAAAGGTTATTTTTCTGTCACAGTGTTTCACTGTAATGATAAAACTAAGAGAAGTTCTGTCTCTATTCCTGAAAGAGAAGAAACTACGTAATGGAAACGGTAGTTCAACAGATTTAATTTGTTTTAAAGGCGTTTAGAGTTTAGACGTCACAACTAACTATATAATATAAGCACGATAAACGTTATAAGCATAGAACATAATTATCGTTGTTTGCGCAACTTCCCACAGTCCCATGCGAACTCTTTTTATTCAATCAATCGTTTTACTCGTAAGTGACAAAACAGCCGGAAACTGCACCTTAAAGCGGAAAACTCATACGTTAACTAAACTAGAACAAAATTTGGAACCGAATTGAAGGACAGAAGCGGGTATCTCTCTTTGGTATATAGATTGTGTTAACTCAAAATTCCTAACTTATCAGACGCCAGAAGCCAGATAATTGTACCTACTTAAATTATCCATTTGCATATTAAAACAAGTGAACGAAGGAGCGCTTAGTTACTAGTAAAAATACTGTCAAGGTAATTTTATTACTAACCAACCAGTTATTAGCCGCAGGCGCTTCTCGTGCCATAAACACGATTTTACCTACAATATTTATAAATTACTATAATACGTTGAGTTTTTTTAATTTAAAATCCCTGCTGATTTTCAAATCCAGCTTCGTATTGGTTAAGGCTCTACATTGATCAATGACTCATAATATACCGGATTTTAATGATTGGTGAAATTTGGTATGACCCTACACTGTATTATTATATACATATACCTTATATATAAGTTTACCATGTAATTAATATATTGATTATAAATTCTCGGTGAAACTTATAGTTTATTCTAATTACAGTACAAACAAATCTATATTTCTTTGATTGAATAATTTTATGTTCTATTCCATTTATAAATAAATGATACCTCGATTTTTATGAACGATTCATTTAGAAAGGAAAGTAGTACACACGCATATTAAATAAAAAGTAATTAATCATAAACGTAATATTTATTTAAGTCAATCGCCTTGGAACAATGTTCTTATTGCCCAATCTCTACAAGCATTTGCGAATCTAATTAATATTAATTCAGACCTTACATTTGTGTTTTGAAATATTCTCGACTGTTAGCTAAAATTTATATAATAAAAATGTAACATGTTGCCAGTTAAAAGAATAAGATTTGCAAGATAAAACTTTACAAGATAATTTTTAAATAATTTACAATAAACAGTGGTTTTAAAATGTTTGGCTTACGTTAGCCTATTGTTCGTTGTGCTTAAAGATTAGATAAGAATAAAAAAGTTAAGTAAAGAAATACTAGTCTTGGAATACTAATCAGCCATCTTTCACATCTATTTTTGCACATTTTAAAGTTAAGTGCTTAACACCGTCCATGGACAGCCGCAACACCAGGAGGTTTGCAAGTGCGTTGCCAGCCTTTAAGGTAGTGGTACGCTCTTCTCTTGAAGACCCTTAAGTTGTAACGGTTTGGAATTACCTAGAATTGCGGTTCTGTGCTGTGCTGGTTCTATAAAGAGGTGGTGCGCTGCAAGAAATGTCTTAAAAAGCGCTGTAGTGGAACGCCAGACGTCGAGGTGGAACGGGTGGAATTTTGCATTCAGTCCTGACGATCATTATTATTATTGATCTTTGAAAGACATGGTATACAGTCAAAGTCAAGTCAAAATTATTTATTCATATAGGTAACGCAATGTACACTTATGAACGTCAAAAAAGAAATATACGTATATAAAATGCTTCTAATTTTAAATTCACTGCCAGTTCTCAAATCAAGAGCGTAGAACAAAAAGAAAAACTGGCAATAAACTCTCCGCCACTCTTTTTTATTTATCTATTATATTTTATATGCGATAGAAGAAGCAGAGATGCCTTCATGTCTACATAGCGCCAAAGGATCCAACCGAACAGAATGAACAAGGTCATCGACTGTTCGTACCGCTCTTCATCATCCTCCAGGTCGGCTAACATTGTGCCCTTTTCATCCGCATACTTTACAATATCTTTATCGAGATCGTGTTCTGCCGTGGTCTATGGCTATTAAAGGCGTATTCACGATATAGGCTCTTAGCCATAAATAGTAGAATTAGCTTAAATAACGATAAGTAATATCTCACGATAAGTAAGTCTATAAATAATATTTACTATAATGTTTTAATAAACGATAATACTAATCCCATCGATATTGATTACGATTTTTTATTACGAAATTTAAATTAAGTATCAAACAAGCTCCATATTGAGTTACATCATTGACAAACTGGACAAGTATGAAGTTATTGCCCCAAATTTTACAGTGTGTACCGTGTACGATTTCTTTTAATTTATGTTAATATTTATATTCGTTATATCGGTATATTCGTTGAATTTATGTTTATGTTCAACATTATTTGATTACTTCGTACAGTGTTAACTGTGTTCTCTTTAACAATAATGGCTAACATTGAAAATTTTTATGAGTCTTTCATATGTTGTTTGTTTGTTTGAAGTATGTAATGTGAATATTTGAATTTTTTAGATCGAGAATTTGTATAATAGGAATATATATTGCGGCAAATGCTAGTAAATTCAAAGATAGACAGATATTGTGGGTACAATTTATAGTGTTAAGCTTATATTATACTTAAAAGGGTCCTCAAATCTAACAATTATAATGCTTATTTTTCATTTATGTTAAAAAAAATCAGTGGCGCTACAACCTCTTTAGGTCTTGGCCTCAGATTTATGAATCTGTTTCATGATCATTTTTAAATTTAATAGGCAAGTAGATGTACACACGCCGACGACTTTTTGGGTCTAAGACATGTCGGTTTCCTCACGATGTTTTCCTTTACCGTTCGAGCAAATGTTAAATGCGGGCATAGAAAGAAAGTCCATTCGTGCACTGCCGGGGATCGAACCTACGACCTCAGGTTTTGATAAATGTAAATTATAAATTAGCTAAACATTATTAATTAAACCATATTTTATTGTTGAATTATTTTACAGAGAGTTGGGATATTTATCAGATACTTACACATAAGACCTGTTTACAAGAACTAACTTTTTAAATTTTTGATCTCACTTTATCATCAAATAATATTTGTATATCATATCGACAAAACGCACGTTTAACACAGAAACGTATTTTAAGTGTCTCAAACTGTCTCCATAATCTATGTATATATCTCTATGTAAAATTTCGAAGGCCGCAATCAATTATATGAAATATATCGCATATTAGCACACTGTCACTCAAGATTTTTTTTTCAAAATTGTTTCACATTATCTTTAGTAGGTTAATTGAAACTCGTACAAACCAAAATCAAAATGCAATCTGACCCTGCCGTTGTCAAGGATGATTGCACTGATAACATTTGCGTTTTAATTCCTAATTCAAACATTCACTTTAAATATCGAACAATGCAATTCAAGTAGTGTTATTTACTTCCTTATTTCATGTCTGGGTTATCAAACAGTGACGATTACGTAGGTATTTAGGTAACTTTCTCATATACTTATAATGTACTAGTGGACCCCACAGACGTTGTCCTGCATGATATTTAAAGCGATTAGGATATTAAGCAAAGTATGAAAGTACCGACTGCAGTGCCATCTGCCGCGCTGATTTGTGAATCTAAACCATTCCCAGATCCCCTTGAACACACACAAAAAATTTCATCAAAATCGGTCCAGTCGTTTAGGAGGAGTTCAGTCACATACACACGCACACAAGAAATATATATATTAAGATGTATGTCATAGGTGTATTTAATATTACATTTATCTCATAAATAAGTAAAATTTTTAAAAAAGTAAAAAGGAATTTCTCATTTATAGCTTTGTTGCTACGATTATTTATTTTTTACAAATACCATCGATTCATGTAGCATCCTAATTGCTGTTTTATAGAGTGAACTCAAATACAGGCGTAGATAGTTCAGTAGTTGAAAACTACTGCAGTCGATGGACTTGGCTTGTAGGTTCGAAAATGGCGAAGCAATGATAACTTCGGTACGCAAAGGCTTTTGCCTATAAATTCTTACCTACGTATGTAGTAGTGTACATACGTAGTAGTGTGGACTCAATTTCCGCACTTAGATGCTCATTTGGTCCGTTGTTAGCTTCTTCCAGAAACTCACAGCCGATTCCTGGCCACTTCGCAGGCTTCACGGAGCGACCTCCTAAGAGATGTTTATTAAGGAGACAGTAGCCTGTAATTCTCCTTATCATATTTTGAGATTATTTCGGTTTACGCTTAGAAATCGCTTTATCAGCGGGTTAACTGCTGCCATTTTTGACTGTCTGAAGTCCGCGTTTAACAACCATCGGGGGATGTTGGAATCATGTGGATCTTTGGCGAATTTAGGTAGGAATTTAGAATGAGCGGGAACGGGCCAGCCGGCATTATTCCGGAACCTCTCCTTGCAAGCTCGTCGGCAGTATCATTGCCGAGAAATCCTACCTACGCACATAATTAACATAAAACATACAGGTATGTGGCCGGAAAATTGTAGGTATTCTCAAACTCAAAATAACTTTATTCATATAGGTAAACGTACACTTATGAACGTTAGAAAAGAATTAATTCTAAATTTACATGTACTACCAGTTCGCAAGTCAAGGGCGTAGAACGGGCAATATTATTATTATTTTTGATTATTTTTGTAAAGACAAATGGACAAAACTTTTAAAGTATCTAAACAATGTTTTTATTTTTAATATTCAAGGCGGGTGAGTTAGCCAGTCTGTAGCTGATTGTGCTAATAAAAAATGTACAGCAACCATTCCCGGAACTGAGTTCGTTTAAAGTTGCTGAATGTGCAGTTGTTTAAAACAGTGTGGATTAACCTTGACCATTTTGTATGCATACATAACATTGTTTTAAAAGTAATAATTACTTGGCGTTCTAGTGTTTGGAATCGTCTCAGAAATATATTTTAAATTTTCATGAAATAGTTAACTTAAATAAACAATGAACTCGAACAAACATTCTATATAGAACCTTGGTGTATCAGAAGACTTTAGATCGCGATTTTTAAAAATGAAATAAAAATGGGAGGATGCTTTAACTTACGAAGTTGGATGTTTAAAACGTCTGAGCTGATGATGCGAATAAAAAAATATAGAATACACTTATATCTACGTAAATCCATGCCCAATAGATATTAACCGCAGAGAATGAACCAGTAAAAATGTTACAATTATGGTAGAAATAGCTCCGATTTCCGTAATATTCAAGTACAAGCAATTAGGTCACATAAATATTGTAATGATTTTGAAACTTTAAAATGAAAGTCAAAAATATAAGGGCATATAGTTTAAAGCGCGTTTAACCTCGAGGCTATTTTGGGGTGTAGTTATGTTCGTTTAATGCATATATTATACATATATATATTATATATATATATATATGTTATTATATTATATTATACAATACATATATGTATGTATATTGTGCTGTACACAATACACCTACGTTAATCTGAGTACTTTTTCGTTACACACGCGTATTTTACATATTTATTGTTTATATTACTTTTTCTACATTAAATCTAAGTAAACAATTAATGTTTAATTATTTTATTATTACTATGTAGGTTAAGGAAATTGTAAATGCTGTATACTTGATTGTTATGATTACTAATAATTTTAAGATTTATTAGAATAAACATATGTATGTTGATTGTTAACAACCGACGAATAGGTGCTTACTAATACCGTGCTATACACAATATATGCATTAAACGAACATAACTACACCCCAATAGGCAATATGGCCTTAAGGTTAAACGCGCTATAAACTAACTGCCCTTATATTTTTGACTTTCATTTTAAAGTTACAAAATCAATTCTTTCAACGCTTTCAAAATCATTAAGAATTGATTTTGTAACTTTAAAATGAAAGTCAAAAATGTAAGGGCATTATTTGCATTAAACGGACATAACTACACCCCAATATAGCCTCGAGGTTAAACGCGCTATAAACTAACTGCCCTTATATTTTTGACTTTCATTTTAAAGTTTCAAAATCATTAAAATAAATATGTGACCTAATTGCTTGTACTTGAATATTGCGTAAATCGGAGCTATTTCTACCATAATTGTAACATTTTTACTGGTTCATTCTCTGCGGTTAATATCTATTGGGAATGGCTATTTACGTAGATATAAGACTATTCTTTATTTTTTTATTCGCATTATCAGCTCAAACGTTTTGAACATCCAACTTCGTAAATTAAAGCATCCTCCATTACACTTCATTTAAGTTTTAGATTTAGTTAGTGTTACTTCAGACATAATATACATATATGAGTACCTATTTGTTGTTCTTTTTATAAATATCCTTTCCTCATTTGTTTTATTTTACATAATTAACCCATTATAAGGCATATAACTTTAAAAAAATCAAACAAAACATCTGTACATTTTTAACAAACAAAAAACAAATATACAGACGCAGAAATGTGTCTGCCTCTAAATACAATGTAGTACAAAGAGTGAAGAGCCACTTTAAGTACTTATTAGGCAAGTCTAAAAACGATACCTTAAGGTTCTGATTACACTAGTAATCCGATAGCATTTGGAAACCCACAAAGCCTGTAAAATATACGTTGCATAAAATCTTTTTAATTTAAACTTTTATTAGTTGCAATCAAGATGTAATCGCACCGGAGTAAGAAATTTAATCTGAAAATCAAATTTCGTTAAGTTACAATTAAAGAGATAAAACTTATAAAGTTTAATGCTTGTTATATTCAAAAAGTTTTATACTTTTTATTCTGTCTTCTCGTCTGAAAGTCTGATGCGTCACAAGTGGTGGGTAGCACATAAGGACATCCGTATTAACGGAAGTTTCTATTGAAAAAATATTCTTCTAACCACAAAATTTACGAAATATGTTTTAGTTGCTTTGTTTTGTTCCATTCGTTTCGTCTATATGTCTTATGTATTTTGGCACTTCTTGCGCTTGCCTTATCTACATTTTTTTCTCACATTGGTTGGAATAGACCGCTTGAAAGCGATTAGGTCGCTAGTTGCCCACCTTTTTATTTAATTATTGTCAACTGTATATTTCTGCATGCAACGAATTGTTAATAAATAAAATTTAAAAGCTTTTTAGTATACATTTGGTGTATTAATTTAAAACAACCTGAAACGTTTTGTTATGCTTATTCAAAATGGCAATTCTACAAAAAGTCTAAAAATGTTTAACAAACTACAACATATATTTTTAATTTGAAACTATTTTTTAAATAAATCGATAAGCACGCCAAAATGCACAATGATAGTCACTTTTCCATATGTTTTCCTATCCCAGTGCATCAATAGTGGCCCCATAAATACGTTTACATCTCCTTGCTATCCACCAATAGTTCGAGTTGTGAGAAGTGAGTGTCGAGAAGTGAGTTCGAAAAGTTAGTTACAGAATCGCAAGGCTGTTTTTTATTAGGAATTTACTGATTTTTCTAACAGAAGCATAACTGTTGCAGAATATCGTTGTAGAACATACATTTGGAAAGTCTTCAAGTGAGTTGTTCATTCCGTAACTTACATAGCCATAACCCGCGATTTTCATACCAAATAATTAGAAGATTGCTACATTAGATGGATATTAAAAGAACAATATATATTTGTGGTTAGAGGATATAATAGTTAGTTTTACGAACTATTATAAAATGAGAACAATTCAGAAGTTAACTTCTGCTTTATAGAATAGGCACATGTTCTATTTCTGTAATAGAGTATTTACTTTAAGATAAAGGTAGTATCTACTTTGATTAATTACTTAAGATGTCATGTGGAACATGGTGTAATGGTTGCAGCTCCTTACAAACGTTGTGTAAAAAAAAACATGGCGATTAAAAAGAGTGGCGGAGAGTTTATTGCCAGTTCTTCTCTTCCGTTCTACGCCCTTAATTTGAGAACTGGCACTAAATGTAAAATTAGAAGCATTAATATGTATTTCTTCACTGACAAGTCATAAGTGTACAATATGTTACCTATATGATTAAAATGATTTTTGAATTTGAATATTGAATTTGACGCCTACTAGAAGTAAATATAGGACTTATAATTAATGTATCTGCGACGCTAAGTTTATTTATGAATTTATGTAAATATATACCATTTTCTATAAATAATTATGTTAATAAGGCTTGTATCACTTTTACATTTTTAATCTATTACATGTTAGGTTACTGAGTAAAGTTCTAAATTCTGTTTATATAACGAAAATCAGATTTCATATAAAACGTCATATCAATTATGTTATGAGAATTAAGAGGTGTTTCCTTTCACATTATTTGTAAAGGATACAAGCGTTTGACCGCTTATTAAGCATTCGTAAAATTAATTTGTATTACTTCCTATTGCGGTTTTATCGTGTAAAGTGATAAAATTTACACATAAAACTCTTATGTCCGTGTAATTAAATCCTCCTAAATGGCTGGGCGGATTTTAATTAAATTTTTGTATGTTTTCATGTGGATTCGAGAATGGTTTAGAATATAAATAATAATTTTTTTTTTGAAGTAGAACTTTTTTAGGCGCATGAGGGTAAAATTTTGACGGATGAAACGCAATAATAATTATATTAGCGTCACGAAGTTGTGCAGCGTTTTTGTCGAAGAAAAGGGAGAGAGCGATTGAGACCGATTGAGAGAGAGAGTGAGAAGAGCGAATTACGTTATAGAATTTTTTTTAAATTAAAATATCGTAAAGAGAATTTATGAAATGTTAGTATTTTATATTTTATGCAAAATAATTTATTGAAATCTCAAATGACGAATTGTAAATTAAAATGCCACGTATTTTATTATTAAGGAATAAATTTAAAAAATTAAACTTATAATTTGTATTAATTTTCGACAGTTTTAATATTTTAATGAAAATTAAATTCATTAAATTCCTAACATATCTTCTTTTTTTTTAAAGACGTGTGTACAGGACAACATCTACAGGGTCAGCTAGTCCGTTATAATTCAGCATTTTTTTTTTAATAAAATTATACTATTCTTTATTATACTTAGAAAGAAACATTCAAATACGTCACTATTCAGAAGGTAACACTATGCATGGTCTAAATAGAAAATACCTGTTTTGGGTTCCAAAAGAAGCTTTTAATTACTAAATAAGTGAATTTTCGTATCTTTAAAATGTTCAAACGCGGTTTAAGAAAATATAAGAACCAATTATTTACTGGCTATAAGCCAGTGTGTTTTCTGTGTTCTAGTATTCATTGAACAGTCAAAACCAGTTACAATAGTTGCCTCAGACACTAGCCATGTATATTGTATACCTATGTTATGTCCTGGGCCATAGAATCCTTTTAAAGCGACTGCCATTGGTTGACATTCAGCAGAGTCTCGGCTGATACCTACTTTGTTTGCATCAGATCACAAATGCATATTAATAAAGACTCGGATTATGTCGAAGCACTTCTAGAAAATATACCCGCCTATTATAATTACTTTTGTTAATAAGTTTTAAAAAATCGTTTTCATTTTATTGGATATCAAACACACGTGTGAAAACGGGTAAACACAAATTTTAATAACAATAATTCTGTCCTTAAGACTCTTAGGAATAATGTATATTTCTATTAGTCAAATAATATTTAAAATTGTGTTAGTATTTCCAAATTACAATTACAAATGAAGTCATAAACCCTATAATAATAATTTAGATAAAATCGAATGCAATGACAATTTTCTTTGTGTGTTTCTTATAAAAAAAACGGTGCTTCAACATTTTAGGTCTACGCCTCAGACTTGTGTATCTGCTTCGTGATCAATTAAAAAATAAAATAAAAAATCAGTGGCGCTACAACCCCTTTAGGTCGGGCCTCTGGGCTTCACATTTCTGAATCTGTTTCATAATCATTTTCTTCAATCTAATAGGCAAGTAGGTGATCAGCCTCCTGTGCCTGACACACCGGCGAATTTTTGGGTCTAAGGCAAGTCGATTCCCTCACGAGGTTTTCCTTCACCGCTCGACATAGAAACAAAGTCCATTGGTGCACAGCCGGGGATCGAACCTACGACCTCAGGGATGAAGGTTAAGAAAATTGTAAATACTGTATATTTTATTGTTACCTTTTGTTTACATTTGAAGCAACTCTTTAAATTTATTCAGATATCTAACTTATTAAATTATGAAATATCTAAGATAATTATTAAAAAAAATTGCCCGCGGTCATGTCGGACAACTTTGCATAAATCACTATCCTAAATAAAAATAGAGTAAGGTTATTTACACACTGCAACCTTCACCTGGAGAAAGAACTTGTAGGACTAGTTTTAACAACTAGCTTGTAGTTGTTTTTTATTACTAAACATTTTGTTAGACAATAACATATTAGCTAAGTTATTCAGTTAAAATACGTTTTATTTCAGGTATAGAGAAAGAGTTCGAAAAATTATTCTTGCACGTTTTTTTTAGAAAATTAATAACGAAAATTGGCGTGACAGAAAAACAGTAAATTAAAATTATTGTTGCGTCGTTGTCATAGTCCAGCATATGCAGCGGCATATCTGTAGTATCGTCCTGTATCTTAATAGGTAACGCACGTGGCGTAGTATAACCTGGCACTCTAGAGTTATTTCGAGTTAGTACGGGAATATCTTAATAGACATCAATGAAGTAATGTATCCACTTACTACACTATTGGTAATGGTATTTAAAACATTTTAATTTTAATTAGTTGCGTGGCGGGCATTCCTTTGTTAGTAAAATAAACGCTTTATTTGAGAAGCTGTCTACGCTTTTGTTATGAGCTAGACGACTGTGTGCAATAAACGGAAGTTGCAGTCACTTTACCAATGGAATTTCACCTTCAGGCGCCACTATCGGCTACAAATCAGACTAACAATAATAATTACGAACAAAGTATTCTGTGTTAAGAAACATTAATTAGTATTTTACATTATACGCTTAGTTAACTACATGAGTTACATAGCATTTATGTATAATTTCCGGACCCGAATTAAAGGCGTACGATAAAAGGTCTATTAATACAAAGAAATACTAATACGTCGTACAATTAATAAAGTAGTTCTTTACTGAGCGATAATTCCGTTACAAACAGAAATAATTTTATACCTAGATACATTGCAATTGTGATAAGTTAGGTCTCCTATTCTTTACATTAAACCTAAACCTCAAAGATAGTATTCTCCAACATCACATCCATAACTGTGTGTGGTCAAAATCCATTTAAGCTTTTAATTATCGGGATGTGCCAATCCGATTTAGAGTCCCGAGCCTTTTAACTTGATCGTTTCCGGCCTTAGATCCTTAAAGCAGACATCCGGTTTCTATGCTATATATATTATTATGCTTCTCCATATCATCATAAGACTTCATCGGTAGTTATATCACTTCAAATAAAAAATAAAATATGTTTATTATGGAACATAAGATACAGGTATCACTTATTCCACGTCATTAAATTTGAATCGGTAGACATCCCTACTCATTGGCAAAGAAGACAGAGGGTGTAGGCCGAGAATGCCCGCGTAAAAATCTCTAAAAAAGGTAGGTACTCTTTTAAAACAGCAAATCCTAATACAAAATGACTATATAAAACAACACTTATTTTAATACAAATATCGCAAATGAATTAGAAGTAGCCTGTCTAGCACTAGTCCCAGGCCCTTTTATCAACTAGATAATCGTTAACTTTATATTAAGCCTCTTAACACAGCTTTTCTTTAATATTTTTCTTAATTTTATTAAAAGGCTAAAGAGATAAAAGTCTCTGGGATTATATTAAAGAAAAGTATCCCTTTTCCCAAAAAAGAATTACTAATTTTAGATACGGGGAAATTTCAGCCTGCGTTTGTTCCTAGTATTAACATTATGCGTATGTATAGTACATAGCATTCATAGTATATTGTCTAAATATAAGCAATAGCCATGTACAATATATTATTAAGTAATTAGGTTTAGGATTTAAAGGGGTATTCTTTTATTTTACATTAAGTTTCTGTATATGAAATAAAATTTGACAGCCACTAGTATAGGCTATCCTGTCCTGTTTTTATTGGTAATTTCGAAAAGTTTTCTCTACCATACAATAATTTTATAGCCAGTGTTTAATCTGGGATATTTATTTACCGAGATTAAAGTACTGTTAAAGGTTATGTTGTGTTGGCTTTCTTGTTTTCGCATTTGTGTCATACTTTAAAACCTTTCGAAAATGACCTAAGATGGGATATAGTAAGGTTAAATTAAATTACCGAACATTTTCATATTATTTATACGAAACAATAACAAACTGCAATACTCTAGTTATCTCGTTTAACGAACACTTGTATGGACTATGTAGCGCCATAATGCACGCATAGGGGAGAAACATTTTAAACAGTCCGTTTATTTGATATTTTGTCTTTAGGGTAAAAACGTGCTCGGTCTTTGGGCCCCTAAAATTTGTTTAAATGAAGGATAGGTTAAAATTAAACAATACATGGTGCACATAACACTTTTATTTAAACATAACGTGATAAAGATAAAAAATAAACATTTTTAAATTAAAACAACGAACTTAATACAATTGAGATAAACCGACCGCATCTTATATTATATGGTACCGTTTCACTCACACACAACGGATTTATTTTAATAGATGTCAATTGTCAAACATTTAACAGATAACACAACCACGACAATTTGGTGATTATAATTTATTAGATACACAATTTCACTATTTTTTACTCTTTATTATAACTTATTAACTATGTGTGGATAGTAAAATCAATACACATTTTTGATTTTATAATAAACCGTAGTATGAAAGCGAAACCATCGAATTTTACTAGACAAGGTGTTCGATCTATTAATTTCACTAATTTGTGTATTAGTTTCCCGCATCACCACCAGAGGCACTGCATTCTTTCAACAAATACTTTGCGTAGTACTACCGTCTGCTTAAGCAAACCATGAATTTAAATTCATGGAGCTGATGAACCAGTTGGAGTTCGTCTTATCGAAATTTTGCAAACATCTTGTCCAGTACTTTTCCTTTAAAAGGTAACCTGAGATTTAACTTCTACAAAATCCTATAATTTCGAGTATATAGCTGTATATTAGTTAATAAATATGAGTTTAATTGGTCGTTTATCACTAACACTAAATTGAGAGCCTTTTTGATTGTTTAAAAAAACATAAATAAAGCTGCAGGGTTACTATAAAATTTAAGTCTTAACAATACGATTGTCACTACACGTCCACATTACGTAATAATTATCCTAAAATTTAATATACTTTTAATACCATTTTTGTCTGAAAAACTTCAGCATCGACACAAATTATCAAAAGAGTGTAGAATAGGAAATAAATTTTTTTAGTACCTTCATTACTACTTCAGTCATGTTAAGTGACAATAATATTGTAATTAGACTAGTTATACTGATATTAGTTTAGGCTTTATAGCGTCTTAACGTGTAATAAATTGCACCTTAATACATAGTAATAGAGACGCAATTTCAATACACTCTGAGGTCTATAAAGCTTAACGTAGACATAAATAATGAATTGCAGTGCAGACATTACAATTACCCTTAACTCGATTGTCTTTTATAAAAATCAATTTTTAATAAAATTTATATTAAAAAATCACATTTCACACATTTTCCTGCGTTTCGAATATACAAAATCATGAACCAATCTTATAATCGTAGTCTTGAACGAAATCAGCGATGCGATGTTCATATGACCGTTACGGAGGATTGAAGTTTCGAGTTAACGAAAACTATAGTGTATATCGAAAACATTTGACACCAGTTTGATACGACTTTGAGGATGCCCTAAGGGTGCGTACAGACTATGTAACATGTTATATAACTTGTGTTTTATAACACGTCCACAGTATGTAACCTTGTTATTCAACATTATAACATAAAACAATACTGTACACATTAGAATAACAATGCAATATAACAATGTTATATAACCATTGTCGTTTGTCTCTCCAGTCGGGATGTGACATTCTGCATAAAAAATGGATTTTTATTAATCGATTAATAAATATGGCAACCAAGAGGCCATAAAAGAAACAGAGGTAGGCAATTTAAAAGGTGGGCCGATGAAATCATGGAAATGGCAGGAAAGACTAAAACCTGGACGAGATTGGTATACAATAAGGAAAAATGGAGGACAATGGGGGAGGCCTTTGCCCGTAGGCACACAGAATCAGTTATCGTAGATTAAGAAAAATAACAGTTATAATGTATATATTTAGTATTTCTGATATAAGGCTGTAAATAAATAATAAATAATCGATTTTTCTTTAAAAATAATAGATTTTTTTATTAATCGATTTTTTCCTAATTTTTGAATTAATTTCAAAATAATCACCCTAAATATCTTATTTTTCATGGTTTTTTTTACTGAAAAATAAACAATAGAAATTATAAACACAAATTAACGTTTAAGAATAATCAAAATCGAAATTAACTTAATCTCGTTTTGATAGATTTTAGGTGAAATTTGATAAATGCTTAGTTATGCCTTTTCAGTAGCAAATTGCAGTATTTTTGTTGTCTTTTTTATTGTATGTTATCTTGTGTTGCTGAATAAATTTATTTTACTTTTAAATTATAGTGTTCCATTCAAACTTGAGTCTTTGTACCTAAAATTAACTGGTTTTATCATCCTTTCAATGTTTTACAAAAAAACATCAATGCATCGAGTATATCAATACATCTTCAAAGAATCGTATTCAATGTATCGCATTCTAAACATCGATGTATATCAAATATCCGTAATAGTTCGAGACCGAAAAAAGACCAAACATAATGTCGGGAGGTGGCAGTGGAAAAATCGACTATGATTTATTTTCAATTCGATCAATAATCGATTATTTTAAATATAAAAATCGCGTAAAAAAATCGATTTTAATAGATTTTTTTAATAATCGATTATTTTTTCACATCCCTATTCTCCAGTGCTATCCACAATGTCGACACAAGAGGACGTTTTGCTGGCTGCGGCAGCGACTTTTGTAATTTTAAATAACAAAAGAAAAACAAAAAAACCTAGATGCTGGGTTCATATCAATAACATAACAATATAACATTGTGGTACATATCAATAACTTGTTATTATAACATGTTTTATAACATTCAGTGTCCACATTATCTGAAATATGTTATATAGCAATGTTGTATAACATGTTATGTTATATAGTCTGTACGCACCGTTATACGTCAAATTGTGGGCCAAGTTTGTAGACTTTTAAATGACCTGTTAAAGCATTGCACTGTAGATTAAAAGAATATAGTAGAAACCTCTAAGTTAGATAACTTATGTACCGATTCAAGTGCGGAATGCCAATTCCATTCAAGATCACAAAGATTACATAATCCAATACCAAAACTATAAAGGCCACAGTATATACATTGTTTCTGCAAATAGCTTATCAATGTCTAATCTTCGATTGAGGTGTTAAATATTTTAAAATCACAACTTCTCTAGAACGAAGGCACAGTATTACCTAAAGTAATTACAAGTTTATGCTGTTTATATTATACATCTATAGGCTGCATACACTGTATTAAGGTATTGACACGTCTGGATTTCAGTGTTCGCTGGGACCAGAAAACTTAGGGGGCCAGGGCAATTCAATTAAAAAAAAACTAACCATCGGATAACGTCTGTGATTGGTCAACAGCGTTAGACAAATCACATTCAAGCGAGAGTAAAGTACGTAAATCAGAATAATTTCATTAATATACTATTATATTACTAAACTCAATTTTAATTGTCTAAAACGAATTTTGGAAGCAAGAAAAAGTCTTTTCTCCTGTGAATTAATCCCTAAGTTCTATATTATTGGTTATTCTTATAGGCCTTTTGACAAACTTTTATCTATAAAAATTAAAACTACGACTTGTAGCAACTGATATCTAATACCGTGTATGCAGCTAAGCAATATACAATGATTAGGCTCGAGATACAATTTTAAATACACCTTAATTGAAATGACTTAAGGAAGCTCGTACTCTGTAATGAGTTTACAACTTTTCACATTTCAGTCGTGCAGGGTTGCCATGGTGAGGTAACGCCTCGGTGTTAAAAATTATTATCGCTATTGCCAACCCTAATTTATTGATTATAAATAAGACTGTCTTGGTAACCCATAGATATAATAATAGACTGAACAGTAGGATAAATTAATAAGAAGCAAGTCTTCATACTAGTTCTGTATATGGCCTTATTATAAAACGAGAATTAAATAAATAAGATTTTATTATCATATAAAGAGAACAATCACTAACTCCAGTCCACGCTTTAAAAGGCCGTTAATCTCGCATAGTAAAATACTTACAAAAAAATATGAACTTAAAAAAAGGTTTTACTAGATCAGAATTAATCAGAATTAGCACCACTGAATTTTACGAAATACGCCTTAGCTGCCTTGTGTGTCCAACAGCAAATGCAAGCTTTATCAGTTATAGCATAAAACTCCTTCCTTAGTTAAAAATCGCTTATTATCAAGTGTTCTTAGTCCATTATATATCTATGGTTTAAAGCGAATTGTGGCGTCAATGTCAACTACAAGTTACCAGATCTAAGGCCAAATGAAAACTAATTTGTGAGTGGCATCTGCTCAACTGCTCTCACGTCGATATTCTGGTTTTCCATACAGATGGCTTTTCTGCTAAAAACATAATTATTAATGTATAAATAAACTTAAACAGTTTGAAAATACTTGATAGTTAATCTTCAGTTTATAGAAAATAGAGTGAACATGGTCGCTGGTTAAATTTTCATAAATTTTTATAATTTTACTTTCCAAAATTGTAATTTAAAGAAAACCTACTTAAAAAAGACGACAAATTCTTCTACTTTAATTTCGAACCCATTCGACTAAGGGTAGCGTAAAAGAGCGTAGCAATTCTTAAAAGGCCGGCAACGCACTTGCGAGCCTTCTAGCAATGTGAGTGTCCATGGGCGGCGATATCACTTAAGATCAGGTGAGCCTCATACCCGTTTGTAAATAATCAACACGTTATTCAAATATTTTTTTTAATTTAATTAAGAATCATTTAGTATTTATTATTTGAATTAACAATCATTTATTATCACCAACCTGTTCTATGAGATTCCCCGTTGATATGATGCCTCGGTACAATATATTTCGACTCTTGGAACATAGACAACATGAGGTCTTCCGTTGTCGGATATTCCACCTCATTTATACTCGCGACTAAGGGGGAATTGTCGAAGCTTCTATTATTCGACGGGGACACACTTGGCCTGGAAGGGATATCCACAGATTTTGGTCTTCGCGAATCCACGGGCGTCATTTTAGGATTAACGTGCACGTCCTTGTGTATATACGTCTCCGATTGTTCGTTTTCGTAATCGCTATCGTTTGCTTCCACTATAAGCGGCCGTTGAAGCGTCGGCGACTGTATCACTTGCTTCGCGGGTGAACTGTTCGTGGACGTGTCTACGCTTTTCTCTTCTACGTCCGATTCGTTCTTATCTGTTTCGGACACTTCGTTGAGCGTCTCGATCGGTTTGTACCTGGGCATACGCAGCGCCCAATGCTCCTTATCTTCTGTGGAACAGGAGTGCATGACGTTCTGTTTCTTCCGCCTATAGAAGAGCATGTAAGCGGAGTTGTTGACGAGTTCGCTGTATGCGTTTTCATCATCCACGGCCGTCACTCGGGAGTCGTCAAACTTGTACCAGTGGTTGTCGTATGGGTTCTTGCAAGCTGCCGTGTAATGTCCCGTTTCTAAGTCGTCTCCATGGTGGTAACATATGGCATAGAGATCGTAAATGTTGTCTTGTGGATTTTGGATTGTCTTGGAGAGTCTCCGCCTTGGAGATCGAGAGTTACCAGGTGATTCGGCACCTGTTGTATTTTTTCGGACCAAGTGTGGAGTCATATCAAAGTCGTTTAGGGGAAACTCTACCATTGTTGTTAATTTCGTGCTGGTCCTACCCTTAGCCTGTCTATAACAAAAAGTAAATATATACACACTAGTATACCCTTAGTATGTCATCTACATTGCTAACCGTTGCCTATCTAATATGCTAATCTATGCTTTAAGCAAAGGGAAGGATCATGAATATAATAAACTGTTCTTAACAAAGATACAACTCTGTTTTTTTTTAAATATTTTAATTATTTATTTTAAGAGTATTTTAAATTCCCCTTTAAATAGTACGTATAGAAATGAATAACATTAAGACTAAGGGTGGGTTGCATCAACAAATTTTGACGGACACGTAACCGTTAAATATGGCGCTAACGAACGTTAGACAAAAAAAGTGTTGATTCACCATCTATGACAGCTTACGTTCGTTAAAAAGTTACGCTTACGTTAACCAGTGCTTGAACCATTGGTAATCGTCAAATTTTGGTTTGTAACTTCGTAGTTCGTACTTCCTAAACTCTGTTTCCTCTGAATTTAATATTAGAGATGGTTTGATTAATAATTATTTTGCAAGGTATGTTAATACTACGATTATTCTTGACTTCAAAAAATAAATTGCAAATTCAATATTAAAAATGTCCTATATTTCACATATAACTTTTTATGGCATGGGTGTATGGGTGGTATGGGAAGGACTAAGATATTCTATACTGTTTATATTGCTTATTGCATGCCTATTGGTAAAGAAATAAAATATTTGTCAAAAATAATATGCCTTTACTAACTGAATTACAGCCTACAGATTTTATTAATTTAGACCAAAAGTTAACTTCATTGAAAACAAACAGAAAACTAGTTTTCTCTTAATTTAATTTTATACTAATATGCGATTTACATAGTTTAATTATTATTATTTTGCAAGGTATGTTAATATTTAGATTATTTTTAACTTCAAAGAAAACAAATCTCAAATTATAATTTTAAAGCGGTCTTTTTTTCAGATTATAACTATTTTATGGTATGGATGTGAAATATGGTGAAGGATTAACATAATATATTGCTATTGCATGCTTTTGGTGGAGAAATAAAATGTTTGACAAAAATAATATGCCTTTTTATTACCGAATTAAAACATTACATAGTTATGCCTGCCTATGCACATAAGAATTAATTCATCTTAAAAATCTATTTTTTTACAGTTTTTATTATTTTTTTACACTAATTTTATAACATTGATACACACAACTGCTTAATTATTTTGAAGAGCATTTTATACTAAGTTTCAAGTAATTCTGATCAAGTTATAGTAAGTTTATTTTTTATTGTAAAGGTAAATAAGTACCACTTTTCATACATTTTACATTAGAAATGGCGCTTTCATACAATCTTACATCCTTTTAGTATAATTAATAGTAAGTATTTTTTTCTTGTAGTTTAAAAATGATTCACGTTCTTCCTCTTCTCATTTAGATGTTGAACACGCAACTCAAAAATTTCTTTTTCATATTTATTATCTGAAAGGGCATTAAATTCTGCACGAAGCACCATGCCCTCTTTTTTTGCAAATTGTTAGAAATGTCTGTCTTTTTATTAAATAAGATGTGTTTATGTTTTTCTATTAAATTTCTAAAGTCCTTCTCTTCTTTCCAAAATTTACCGAACGTTCTCTGAAAGTCAATGAGTAACGTAAATAAATAACTTCTAACTATATCTTTCAATATAATATATATACTTTGCGCATATACAATTCATGCAATATAATAATAAAATAATAGCTTTATACTTACTTTGGCGAAAAGGTTCCCATTATTTATATTAAAATTAAACACTTTTTAAAATTATCCTTTCGTACACAAGTCACAACAATAAACATCGATGTCAAACTTGACAGAATGTATCAAATGACATTGTTTTTATCAATGTTGTTATTACTAAAAATATTCCCATAAAACATTAGGTCAAAATAGCGTTACGCAAACAGGCAACCCCATAACAATGACGAACCATTTTTTAACAATGAAGCAACGCTAACAGTTAACAGACGTTAAAGTTCATACGTGTCTGTCAAATTTTAACGAACGTAAGTTACGATAGCAAATGGTTTGAAACAACCCACCCTTATTGTACGTAACTGATTTTAAATAGATAAGCACTAAAATCATAAGCTATATATTTAATTAACTTAAATTGGTTTTTAGTTTTTATATATACATATTCTTAAGAATCTATACTTACTGTCGAAATCTTTTCAAATGTATAACAAGTATATCAGGAAGAGACCAAAGTCCGAGCGTCTTGACAACCGGCATGTATCTTTGGCATTGAGGACACCTAGAATATTTGTCAATTATTAATGTTCTGTCTATTGTATAACATTCTATCCCGGCTAACCTTCTTATCGTCGTCCTCCCAACACCTCACCTACTGTATCCCTAAGAGTGAGGATGAAGGTAGCATCATTTTTCTCTTTCTTCTCTTACCATTGCCATTTTAGTATTTTACATGTTTTAAGAATGGTATAGAAAATCAAAGGACAGATTAGGGAGTGTTCAAGTATTACGTCACGCAATTTTTGGAGATTATTGGACCCCCCCCCCCCCCCCCCAGTAACGCGCCGTAACGTTTTTCTGTACCCAATAGTAAAACGTTTCGTGACCACCTAGTGATTCTTTATACCTAGTTACATTTACGAGTTACAGTTACCATTATGTGGTGTACAGTACTGGAAAGTCGAAAATAATATTAACAATAATGCGTAATTCAATCCCCGCCCCGCATCGTAACGTTATACAAAAGGACCCCCCTCCCAAAATTCGTTACGTAATACTTGAACGCTCCCTAATCTGTCCTTAAACAGAGGTAAGCTGAACATTTGTAATAAAAAAACCAGGCTTATTTTCCAATTTTCTGCTTAAAGAAATTTCATGAATTTGAATTAAACATTATTAAAAACCAATCGTTAAATTTATTTGGTCCGCATTGAGTCCTGACTAAGCCATAATAAAAATCAAATAATTAAAAATCCTATCATGCTTATACTAATTACTACCTCTATATTAATATGAAACTATTTAAATAACTCAAAAGCAACACCTATCCATATAAAATGCTAGGAACGTAAAGTGTAAATGGTTACGCGCGTTCCAATTTCATAACGCGTTGGTCTAGCTCAGACCATGTTAGGTATAGCTATATAAAATGTATCTAATAATATCACAATTCAGTCTAGACCTAGCTTTGATTACGACATTAAAATTGAAGGTTGTTATGTGTATTTCATTAGCATTTTTAATTAAGACTTTCTGTCTTGATAACAGGATTTATTAGAAACCATATCGAAAGTAATAAATTAGGCAATTATAATTTATCGAGAGGTATGTATGTATGTGAGCAGTGTGGTCCTAGTGGCGTGCTACTCTCATCACTGAGGTCGTAACTTCGATCCCCGGCTGTTCACCAATGGACTTTCTTTCTATGTGCGCATTTAACATTCGTTCAAACGGTGAAGGAAAAACATCGTGAGGAAACCGGCTTGCCTTAGACTTAAAAAGTCGACGGCGTGTGTCAGGCACAGGAGGCTGATCATGAACTTAACTAAAGTCTAACACGAAATTTTAAGCTTTTCCGCCTAGTTGCTGTGCTTGCGATGACAAAAAAATATTCGGTATTCGAACCCTGGCTATGTACTAAGGAATTTATTATGTGAACAAATGATACTGATAGCGGTGAAGGGAAATTCGGCCGATTAGAAGGATATGAAATCGGCTAGCAACATATAGACATTAAACAATAATACACTGGTTTTAATCAGAAAAGGATTAAGTAAAGATTAAGAGCGCTGTCAAACATCTTGCAGAAAAAAATGGTTCGACGGCTCTTGAGACTAGATTTAAGTGTGATTAACGTTCTAGAAAACGTCCCTTAATAACGACACAGAGGTTTATAAGACAGCAAAAGAAAGGAGTAAAAGTAATTTGATTTCTAATCATATTAATTTATCAGTTTTCGTTAGCAAAATAGAAAAAAAAACTTTAAATCTTCAGAAATATTCAAAATATATATTATTATAACAAAAACACCGTAGTATTAGACGTCCCAACTCTTCCTAAAGTAAATATTTTTCGATTCAAATTCAACATAATGTATTCATTTAGATAACAAATGTACACTTATGAACGTGCTAAATGCTTCTAATTTTACATTTACTGCCAGTTCTAAAATCAAGTGCGTAGGAAGGACAAGGACTGGCAATAAACTCTCCGCTCATTCGATACCCATAATCGAAAAGTTAAAGTCAAGCATTATCTGTTAACTTTTTTTACCATTTATTATCTATAGCTGTTTTATTTTAGTGTGATGATGAATTCGACTGATTTAGAACTCAATAGATTACCTCCAAGCATCCTCCTGGGCGAGATGTTCCGCCCTCGTATAATGAGCAAGACAGGCGTGTAACGTTAAAGGAGCGGCCGCGCCTGCAGCCGACACGTGCACCTCACACGCTTCGCCCCACTCGCGTATTATACTAAGATTAAATCAATTGCTTAAAATTATTCTACTCCAGAAATAGTGGGCATTTAAAATCGGTACATACATTTTATAAACATAACAAATTCGTTATTCTGAATGAAAGTCATAATCCTGGCAAGCAAGCATTCTACCAAAGCTATTTGATTGCTAAACGATTATTTTTTGTTTTTATAGAACAGGGGGAAATCGGGCAGAAGGCTCATGTGACGTTAAGTCTGCCGCTAATGGACACTCAATGCCAGAGGGCTCGCGAGTGCGTTGCCGGCCTTTTATGAATTGATATGCCCTTTTTTTGAAGGACCCAAAGTCGAATTGGTTCGGAAATTAAAAAACCTTAAAAAACGCTCAGTTGTGAAACGACGTACGTCGATGCGATACGGGTGAAAATTATGAACATCAAAGCTATTCCAACATGTCGTCCTTAAAACATCGAATCGGAAATATAAATTTAAAAAAAAATTAACATGGAAATATATGGTACTACTGGCCACTAGTCACTTAAACGAAGTTTGTATCACCAAGAAGTTTTCATTATTATTTTTAGCCAATGACACATAAATTTTAACTAATCCTGCGCCGGTTTTAGAGCCATTTACATTTTATCACATTGACATTATGTTTTGTTTCTGTTTTATGAAATTTTATTTAAATGATACCGCTGCCCATGGACCGTCACATTGCCAGAAGGCCCGCAAGGGCGTTGCCGGAAAATTCCTATATTTTATTAATCGCAAAATCCCAAACATTGAGATAATATATTGATAAAGCACTCGCGTGGTTCTATACACATACAAATTGTAACAGTTGCATAATTAACTATAAACTAACGATTTTCTCCATAAACATATTATTCATAAGATATTTAAGACATTTAGGGTCTGTTTCACAATGTATGGATAAAGTACCAAATAGCTATGCAACACATAAATTATTTGGAAGATAAATTGTGCTACTTGAAATTCATCGGACTCATAATTTATGATGGACTTTATGTGACGAATAGCGCTATCTGACAGTCGTGAAGCGCAACAATAGTGTTTATCCTACCAATAAGTAATAAATAGCTAATTTGGAACTTATGTAGAACTTATCCGTACATTGTGAAACATACCCTTAGTACGTATATTAACTTAGGTGGTTAAAATACCTGTCTCTATGTACGGGTTCCCATAGTAGTTCCAGCCTCAAATGCGGGTACTTGTCATGAGCGCAAAGTGCCTGTTCCACGTCCAGCGCAAACAGTGGGTGTGGCAACTGTTAAGTCATAAATATACTAAACTTTATGTGGTCTAACCAATTTTACAAGTTATAGTCCGTTCATACTGGAATATATCTGGATTTTTTTGCTCTATCTAGCCATTAATACAGAAAAACATTTTTGTAAGATTTTAACATTTAACACAATATTAAAGGGCAAAAAGAGGGAATATTGGATATTGCATTTAACTGAGGTACAATGTTTAAGGTAATTTAACTGTTTTTTTTTTAATTTGAAATTTTTGTGTTAATTTAAACTACCCGTAGTGCATGACGTTATGGAAAGGTAAGGTATGTTTGAACGTGGTATGTTCAACAATTTAAACTCAAAAAAATCGAATCAATCATTCATCGTCACGTGTAGTAAAATTAGTAAAAGTTTGTTATATATTTAGCAAGAAAATCTCTTATACAAATTCTACCATAAATTATCCAAATATGTACATTACCTCAGGCAACAAATACGCCGGATCCCTTGGCCGGTGGGCTTCGGCAATTCTGGCCTTGAAGATATCAGTGCCTTGGGCCGTCTCCAGGACCCGTTCAGCTACCACTTGGCACATCTCCTTCAACATCAGCTTTTGAAGATCTTCATATGAAATTTCGCGAGGAACTTGCATTGCGTATGGGGAACCTGAAATACGCTTATGCATTACACAAATTTCCGATACCTTTATGGATATATAAAACTAAAGTTAACTCCATAAAACCCATTTTTTATTCTGATCCACTTGAATCACTATATTTGCTATCGCCATTTACTTTCATATCAATGACGTCACAAGGAAAATATCTTTTTTTTTAATGGCTCTGGCATGATTTGTGCATTAGCCAGCGTCAAGTTACCAAGTATAGGATTTTTTATAATTCGTGCTTGTCTTTAGAAATTCGACCGTGTCCTTCATGTACGGTTTAAGCACTCGCCCGGTACCGCACAACCCCCCCAAAGGCCGAGAACAAATTTAAATTAAATTAAAACTTGCCCTCGAACCGGGAATCGCACCCGGTACCCCTCACCTAGCTGCCACTTAATAAGACCGCTAGGCTATGAGGCCCCCAAAATATCATTTATTTACGAATTCATTTAGATACATATATAAAAAAACATAGCGCTTTTATTCACCGCAAAATAAGGTTACACGAAATGGCATCAGAGATAACAAGATAAATGTCATTACACGTTTGTACTCGTAGTATATCAAATAATTATTCGTTCTAAACCAAACAAAGGTTATTTTAAAACTCTCGCAATGCCAATTTGTATGAGTTTTATTTTATGACTACATACATGTAAAATAGGACTGACGTAACGTTATTATAGTTACAGTATTAGACGTACCTATTTCCTCGACAGTATTAGAAAGAAAGCATATACTCAGCCACATCACATAACATTCCATTTCACATTCTTAGCTCTAAATGTAATTAAGAGCAATTTTCGAGAAATTTATATAAAAAATAAAAATTGTGCGTGTACTAGGTGTACACACGTAAGAAGTGAAACTTCTTTATGATCTTATTTTTCGAAAAATGATCTACTATATGCAACTTTACAGAAATTCGTTAAATTAGATAAAGTTTAACAAAAAGGCTTTTATTATCATAGACATGAATACAAATATTTCATTTTACCTTATTACTACGAAGATTATTATAGAATTTCATTAATTGTAATAGAATTATTACTATCATTGAAAAACGTGACGATTTGCTACAAAATTTCTCCAATACGTCGATAAAGAAGTTTCATTCCAACGCCGATAATGAAGTTTGACTTCAAAAAGCAACATGGCGCGTAACCGAAAAATGTGACGCGTAACGAAAAAATGTTACACTAAATTTTTTTCCAACCTCGATAAAGAAGTTTCACTTCAAAAATGTTACACTAAATTTTTTTCCAACCTCGATAAAGAAGTTTCACTTCAATAATATAATAAGAAATGTCACTGGTGAAGCTAAATGAAGGAAACATTTGCTAGCGATTATTAGTAATTTTTCAGAAAAACTAATAATAAACAAGTATATATTACAATTTTAATCATTGTAAAAGGGAGCGTTCAAGTATTACGTAACGTAATTTTTGGAGATTATTGACCCCCCCCCCATGTATCTCGCCGTAACGTTTTTCAGTACCCTAGTACAGTACTGTAATCAAGTATAGTAAAACGTTTCCTGACCACCTTGTGTCTCTTTAGTTACTATTATGTGGTGTAAGTCGAAAATAATATTAACAATAACGCGTAATTCAATCCGCGCCCCGCATCGTAACGTTTTATAAAAGGACCCCCCCTCCCAAAACGCGTTACGTAATACTTGACCGCTCCCAAAGAAGCTCTACTTCGAAAACCATTAAATTATGGTATTCACATCAATTATAAACTTGAAGAATTGTTCATATCTGTAAAATCTGCTCAAGAAATATTGATTATACGACGATTGAACTCTTATACAAATTTTCGCCTGTCAAATATAATTATTGTAATACATACCAAATCGTTCGCCTTCCAATAAATTAACCCAAAGTATAAGAAGATATGGAGTAGTTGGGGTTTGCAAGAGTGGTGGGGCCTCGATACAGTACAGGGCTCCGAAGTCAATTCCTGCCACTTCCCAACCACTGCGAGCGTTGCACCATCCTGGAAATAACGTTAAATTTAACTGTGTACCTGTTTATATTAAACATTTAAATTACAAGAGAATAAAAACCCGTTTTCAAAAAATGAGGAGATATTGTAGCAATTAGATATTTAAGTATTATATTCGGCTTCCGAGTAGGTATTTAAAAAAAATTCTCGTAAAAACAAATTTACGGATACTAAGTCATATCGAGATCCTTTACAGTACATTCCAATTTCGAAATCAGTCTAAGTTTTATCAAAATCGGTTCAGTAGTTTTTGAGATATATCCACCATTTTTCGAGGATTTTATATAAAGCTTTATATTTTATATAAAGCTCACAATGCAAGTTGTTTCAAATCAAAATTGTTACTATGTAGACTTCTAATTTTGGTTAGGATTAAACAAAATAAATACAAGGATACAACTGAACTTTAATTATATAAAGAAAAGATGACCTAAGAGGAGGATTCTCGACCAGTCAGAATTAGGACTAAGTCAGGCTAAGGTTGAAAAGTTGTATATACCGTTACCGACCGGTTGTTTTGGGCGCGATGTTCACTATGTAGTTATCGCTACAATAAGATTTAAGAAAATAGTAGTTTATGCAACTGTCATATAATAAAGGGTATTAAAACATGAGTGTAGTTTTTTCAAAATAAGATTACACGAGTGTTTTAATACCTAATTATATGCAGTTGCATACAATACTTTATTTAATGTCATGGCTATAGGTAGCTACATTAAATAAAATGCAATATAAAAGAAACAAAAGTTTTTTATTGGTCTATTGGCTCGGAACCAGCGCGCTCACCACAGATAATGTTTACTTAAATTGAATTGAAACCTCCTTGGTCGGGACACATTGTACTTTAATAATTAAAAAATTGTTTTAAAGCATTGTTTTTGATTGAATAATGCTTTAATTTTTTAATTTTCTTACAGAAGTATCTCAAAAATCTGTCCCATGCCCCAATTACCGGGTAAAATGCCTTACCAGTCTCATTAATCTCAGCCAGTATGATGTGGTCTCTGTCAATACCGGTGTCCCCGTGTAACGAAGTTCTTAACTCGTCCATTGTAGCGGTGGGCGCAAGTTCTACTCCGATACGCACTTGCCTTGGTTGTTGATTCACATAAACAACCTGTTGAAGTCAAAAAAATATTTTTAAAAAGGCAGATAGCGAAGAAAAATAAATTATGAACGGAATAAATCGAAATTTTATTTATTGAAGTACATTTAATAATGAAAAATAAATCAGTGGCGCTACAACTTTTCTTCAGTTTTCTGTATCTGTTTCATGATCATTTGTCAATCTAATAGGCAAGTAGGTGATCAGCCTCCTGTGCCTGAGACACGCCGGCGACTTTTTGGGTCTAAGGCAAGCCGGTTTCCTCACGATGTTTTCCTTCACCGTTCGAGCTAATGTTAGCTGCGCACATAGACAGAAAGTCCATTGGTGCACAGCCGGGGATCGCACCTACGACCTCAGGGATGAGAGTCGCACGCTGAAGCCACTAGGCCAACACTGCTCAATATTTAAAATATTATATTTTTGTAAAGTATATGTAGTAAATGTACATTTACTACATATACTTTACTATACATGTTACAGTATATTCTAAAATATATGATAATTATGGAAAACATAAAATTTACTTTCCACATTATCAAATACTCATTTGTCTACTGCGGCTTATATAGGTGCCTATTTTTTTTTTATTGATCAGCCCACAACCGAATATATCAAATTCTATAAGTAGCGTTCATTGTATACGCCAAAAATTAAAATAAGAGCGTCTGAATTCCTAGGTTACAGGCAAAATTTGAAAAATTCTGTTGATTTTGAACCTTGGGAATGAATAAGGAACGAATGTTAATACTCTGTATTTAACTAACAGTTTGTATAAGAACATTAGGCCTTGTTACAAAGAAACATTTATTGACACAGTTTAGTTTTATAAAATACGTACATTAACAGGCAGAGGTGAGGGCTGTACGGTGACGGGTCGCGTCGGAAGTTGTACACTGACGCAGTGAAACGGATCGAATGTGCATGAAGTTCGCTCGCATTTCGCACATGTCAATGCCGACCTGAAATTATTTTGATAAAGTAAATAACGATGAAAACTATTGCCATATTTAAAAAAAAACGTGTGGCACTCGGGGACTGCCGCGGTAAAGCTATTGCATATTTTTTTTACTTATGCAATTATAATTATTTATTTATGCAGTATTTTTTTTCCTTGATATTAGGTCCTTACATATGAAATTGGCGTTTTATATGGGAGGAACAAAAAGTCGAATATTTTTAAATATAATATATTTAATTAATCAAAGTATGAACCATTGTTTTCTATGCACTTTTGCCATCTCATAGGTAGTTCATTGATCCCTTTACTAAAAAAAACAGTCGGACGGGAATCAATAAAATCTGTGAAGGCGATTTGGACTGCCCCATCAAAGTTAAATTTTTTTGCCTTGCAAGAAGTTGTCCATAGTTCGAATAAAATGGTAATCTGTTGGAGCAAGGTCCGGGGAGTACGGAGGATGTCTTAGACATTCCAATTGAAGCTCTTCTAATTTGGTAGCCGTCTGTTGTGCAGTGTGTGGTCTAGCGTTGTCGTGAAGTAGCAGTGGCGTGGAGCGATTGACCAGCCTAGGTTGTTTAGCCGCTAGCTTTTCCATCATGGTTTGCAATTGCTGACAATAGACATCAGCCGTAATAGTCTGGCCAGATTTGAGAAAACTGCAATGAACAATACCGGCACTAGTCCACCAAACGCTTACAAGTAACTTTTTTGGGGTTAATTTTCGCTTAGGGCAGGATTTGGCTGGCTGGCCAGGATCCAACCATTGTGCTGAGCGCTTCCGGTTATCGTAAAGAATCCATTTTTCATCATAGGTAATGATTCGGTTTAAAATACTATAGCTTACAATAGCAGTCGACGCGCGTTTGCCGGTTTGCTTCAGTCAATTCGTGAGGTACCCATCTTTCAAGCTTTTTAATCTTCCCAATTTGCTTCAAGTGAATTAAAACAGTTTTATCGCTAACACCGCAGCCTGCAGCTAACTCGGACGTGGTTTGCGATGGATCCGCTTCCACAATAGCCTTCAATACTTCATCATCAACTTGGGTCTCAGGCCGTCCACGGGGCTTGTTTTGCAGGACGAAAACGTTGGAACCAAAAACGAACTGTGTTTTCTTTTGCAACATGACCGCCATACACATCATTCACCCTTCGAGTCGTTTCCGCAGCACTAGTGCCACGGCGGAACTCGTACTCGTAAATAATGCGATACTTTAAGTTTTCCATTTGGTAAAATGAGTGACGCAAACAGAAAAAAACAAATGAATGTCGGTCATCGAAGCACAAATACATGAGTAAATAGCTGTACAAATTTTAATTTGGAATTCTTAACCAAAGAGGAGATATTTATGGTCAAAGTGGCCAAAACGTAAAACGCCAATTTCATATGTAAGGACCTAATATTAATTCAAGTTTTTTCTTTGATAAATTAATTCAATCTACCACTCTACCAGACTCAAACTAACTCGCCTATATAGTCTGTCTCACTCTAACGCGCACCGGCTACACCGATCTCGTCAGAGAGATGTGAATACACAGTATGCGTTCTGTCCCGCTCTAACGCGTATTGGCCGCACCTATATTACGTCATCGTGTGTTAGGTTTTTTCGTTACGGAATTTCTTGATTCGGTCGCCGCGCTCAAAGCCCGCGATAAAATCTATGCAATAGCTTAAAAATAACGATGAGCCCTAGACAGAACTTGTTTTGCAGAATACGAGCTGAATTGGATTTGTATTGAAGCAGTCACGTGACTAATAGCTTTCCCATTTTTATTTGTAACGTTTCTAAAAGCCTCTATAATGCCGCAATTCGGACATATCGTAGTACCGTTTACCTTAATCAAAATTTGTAAATTGATAATCTATGTCTATATTTTTAAACTTTATTAGTACCATACAGCTTTACCTATTAAACGACTTAAAATCGGACTTATATACTTGTGTATTTATAGTCTAAAAAAAAGTAATGTTTTAACGAAACTAATGTTTTTTTTTTTAAAGTATTGCTCTTTATTTGTTGATATTGTTTAAGTGATACAAAAGATGAAAGCGTATCATAGTCACACCTCGTAGTCGTACGTAAAAATGGGATGTCGGGAACATCCGTTTAAATAGCAACAATGTGTTTATTTATTATTAATAAAATTCAGTATACAAACTATAAAAGCGAATATTACCTGTACTGGGCTTGGAAAACTGCTTGTACAAAGGAACTGTTCCGACGTGCGTGATTAGCCAACGTTTCCGCTGCCACTACCTCATCTGACTTCCCCACCGTATTCTAAAATCATATTTATTACAGACACATAAGCTTCAAATTAGGAATACAAGAGAAAATATAAGAAATATTTCGATTAAATTAACGAATTGTTCATTAGACAAATGTAGAGTTGCCCTTTTTTATTTATAAACCAAAAACTTAGAGATCAAAAGGCGCGTTCTTGATAGTTCTTCTTACCAGCTCTACGTCCTTGATTTGGTAAGTGGTAGTAAATTTAAATTGAAAACTTGCATGGTTTTTTTTATACTAATGTTCAGAAGTGTACATTTTTTTGAACATGAAGTTACATATCCCAGAGGTAGTGCATGAGCAGACAATCCTATAAACTCTTTTTGCTGATAATTTTATTATCATCTCTAGAAGATAAGATCTTCTTATCACTAGTAAAGTAAAATTATAAATACAAACTTTTACCGACATGCAGGAATTTTTATGATGAATTTTGCTATAGAAACCAGGAAATGGTAAGACTACATTTATCCCGCAATAAACTTACATGTATGAGAGTGTTTCTGTTATATAAAATATTATTTTAATTCATTTACACACAATTGCTAATTAATATTAATCATTTATACATTTTGTTTCCTTTGAAATCTCAGATGCTTTCCTATATCTCTTGCCGTTGAGCTGTGGGGTTGACACAACTTTTGCAACTTACTTTGATAGTCTTATATTTTTTCTTGGTTGCTGTATTCAAGTCTTCGTGAACTTTATCAAGGAGCCAAAAGAGAAATTCTTGCGCATCATGTTGACTATTTCCTCGATATTGAGTACCGTGTCTTTCAACAGCAGCCTGGAAAATTATGGATATATGTTAAAAGTAATATGTTTGTTATTTGAGAATGGTCAAAGGATTATAATCTTATCATCCATAGTGGTTACCCAAATCAAAATATAATGAGTAATATGAGATTATAGTTTCGCATTACACACACAGTTTTCAAACACTTTTGAAAGACATTTAATACTAATCAACAATTAGTATAAAAGTGAATGATTATTATTTTTCTTATTATACTGTAAATCCCCAAATGTTAAATAAAAATGTTCCATAAAAACAACTAGTTATCCTAATTATACAGCTTACTGTTCTAGATACATATGAGTCTTTTTAATTATTCTTCTTCAAAGTATATTTAAAAATATAAAATAGAAAACAAAATTAATACTGAGAATTTATGTAATGCAAGTCATTGTTGTAAAAAAATATTATTATAATTTAATACATACCTTAAATGCTACACTCATGTCAGGTATATAATGACAAGACCACAATGCCTTAAGCAACGCTGCTAATTGCTCAGTCACCTCTCCACGAGTACCATACTTTTTCGAGTTAATTTTATTCCTCTTTTGCAAATCAACCTGTAAAATTATTATTAAAATTTAACTTAATAATGGTATTTCCCATTCTCAAATAAAGTATACCCAAGTAAATTAATATGCCTGTTAGAGATTTTTTTTTAAACAGCACTCAGAAATCTGGAAGCAATAAATTTTCTTAACAATTTTCTTTAAAAGCAAGTAATCAAGGTGATGCTTTAATAGAATACAACTCCAACAGTTTTTTCAGAACATTTAGTTTTTAAATTAGATTCGCTCACAACATTAATTTTGACTAAGGAATTTGAAATTATAAAATACTAAGAATTTTTTTTTAAATAAGTTTTAATAGTAATATCTTTTGTACTGTATATTGACAATACAGCATAGTTCATAACAAAGGAAGGAAGTTTAATTTAGATATAATATATTTAAACCTTGATTTAAATTGCTCACAAGGTCACCACCACAACATATTATAATGTATGGTAACTGTTTAAGTGCCATTGGTTTTTACTCATCTATACCTAAAAATGCCAAGTTATAATATTGGGGGCGCTAGTACACTCCTGGCAATTTTGGCACATACGCGCTGGAGTGTGCTCATGCTCTTTAGTACTCAACAAGGCATATTTGCTATGGTTAAATACTTAATTACTTCTCAACTTATAAAACCTCTTATAAAATTCAAAGCTCAAATAACTCAAGAAAGACTAGGTGAGTGATACCTTATGTTTTCAACCATTTCAGTTACATAGTTATGGTCTTATGCCATTTATTTGTGATATACTATGCTATGAAATCATTGTGCAACTTAACACAAACTTTAATTTGATCATCATAATAAAATATTTTGATCTTATTAACAAATAACATGGCACTAAAGTAATCAATAGATATATAATATTACCACAATTACAACTTATTTTTAACATACCATAACATCCTTACAACTTACCTTATAAAAGTCAAGTACAAAATATTCTGCTATGACATCTGTGTGCGAGAGACACTGAAGAACTGCATTCATGTAACAAGTGTTGCCATGGTTTTTTATTCCAGTAGCTGCAGGAGTAGTACCAGGCGGCCAGGGCGGCTCTCCACTGCATGGCACTCTGTCACTGTTAACCACTTGACCAGATTTTACCTACACACATAAAAAAAGCCTTATAATTATATATCTTACACTATTCATGAACCATAATATATATCAAATACACTACGTACAACAGTAGTATTTACAGTACTCATATGCTGAGCTATTTTGTTTAAAAATATCTTCCATGATGGCCTTCTGAATAACTTCCTTTCTAAGCCACCCTCTTCTTTATTAGTTGTGGCCAAAGGATTTGCACTGGAGGGCTTATTGTCAGTATCGTTGCTTTTATTTTTACTAGAGCTCGGTTTTGTAGTACCAAATGGATTGCGAGGCAAGGTAAAGGTACGTTTAAGTCGGGATCCTTCCACCTGTTTTGATGTCATATTGGATTCGGAGACTTCACTTATCAATTCACTTTCTGAACATGATTTTAACACTGTTGATAAGTTACTAACAGACATATTAAAATATAAATCTTCTAAAATTTACATTTAGTTAACAATTAGATGATCTTTATAAATTACGAAAGATAAAAACATTAATTAACTAGGTAGGTACATGATTACTTTTTAATTCACTCTGGTGCCAAGCTAAAGTATTTCGACAGAACTAGTCAAGTAATATCAAGACTGCGTAGTTGCCATTATACGCGTCAAGGTGATCCTTGAACTAAAACTTTATTGTATGATTACAATAAAGTTTTAGTTCCGGCGTGACTAGTTTTCTCCAAACTTTTTATCGTCACAGTAGAACTTAAGGGGATTTTATTATTAATCAAAACTGTAAAGTATAATATAAATCAAAGAGAACAAAGAGAAAAGTAATAGAAGGAAATCAAAACAAAACATGCAACCATTGGTGGCAACGACAAAATGATCTAATTGTAATAATTAATCTTATCCTATCACAAAATAACATTACTGTGTTGAATTATTTTTTTTATTTCTATTCTTGGTCTTGTACGGCATAAAACTGCATATCTTTTCATATTATCTATGCTTAATTCTATTTATAAATTTTTTGTAGGTTGTTCCAGTTATATATTTTCTTTGGCCATGTCTGTCAAGTGTCAGTGACTGACACTCGTTATGTCTGAGTGTCAAACTGTTGTTCCCGCAGTTTTTTTTAATTGCAAACTTGATATTAGCGAGCTGCCACTTACGGTTTAGTGTTACGAGTTATGTACGATGTCGGAATTATTCGTAATTAATATTTTTTCAAGTGCTTAGTGATAATTAATCGACAGTATTGATTATTACTACAATAACAGTGAAAGTATTTCCAATTACGTTAATTTATTTTGTGTAAATACTGTTACGAATTATTAAAAATTGTAGTAATGGAACTCTAAACTGTATGATAATTCTTAAATAATCAGATTTCATATTTTTGGACGACTAGCTTGTATTCTATGTAATAATGAATGGAGTTGTGAATTTAATGAAACTTAAACGTATGACCTATACTTCACCCCAATAATTTTAATTGTACTCCTATTTGAATATGGGTGAATATTGATCGGGTTATTTTTATTAATAATCGTCTACATTTTTTTGCTAACAACAATGTCGAAGTATGAGAAACTCAAGCTGCTGATTTGGAAAAATTTTCTTTTGCAAAGAAGGCATAAATGGCAGACTGTCTTTGAAATTGCGTCGCCAGTGGTGTTTTCGTTATTTTTAATTTTAATACGATGCCTCGTTGATCCGCAATCGAAACCAGCTGAATCATACCAACCATTTCTACCAACGTATTTTAATATGAGCAGCAGACACATGTAAGTTCTTTCTTTGCAATTATTACATGCTGTGTTCAACAGAATTATATATTATGAATTATATATTATTTGTAGGGGAAATCTAACATCGGCAAAACGAGAAGGAACTCTTGCGTTTTCACCAGAGAATCCATTAATACGAAACGTAACTAAGAATGCAATGGCAACAGTTGCATTAGATAACTTAGGATTTCTGGCTTTATTTTTTGATACTGGAATGCTACCAGAGCCTAAAGGTTTTAAGGATGCTCAAGAGTTAGAAAAAGCCCTAACCCAACCTAATGCTATGAATAAAATTCTTGTTGGAATCCAGTTTAACGATAATATGGCTAGTAAGTAAATAAACCTCACTTTGTTCATTTTTAACACTATTATTATAATAACTATTTTAAGTGCAAAATTATGACCAAAACACAAAAGTTTCTCTTAAATTTATAATTCTATATCAGTAAAGAATATTTCAATTTAATCTAATTAATTATGTTTATTCTTCCTTCATACATTTCAATATCTTTGTTTAGTAGTTATACAATCTTGTAAAACCTGTTTTTGCTTTGGCTGATGTCTGAATTATTGCTACATTGTAGTAGGTTTTAACATGGCCTGATCTTAGGTGATGTGATTCATGTTAGGTATTAACCTTATAAAGATTGCTAACAAGTCATTTAGCCTTATAGCAAAGGACAAAGGGTTTTTATACCTAAAGTTGTATTTTACAGCAAGATAATTACACATATAAAAAATTAATATATTTTTTTTAATCTAACTATATTGTTCCAATACACTACTATTGAATTAACAAATAGCTTAAAATATTTTTAGATGTTGATAACAAGGTACAAATCTTTCCATAAGTTTCCACAAACAAGATACAGTTTGGCTTTGGATAGAACACTAATAGCTTACCTTAAGCTTAATAATGTCTGAACTGATACTATGTGAATTTAGAACTTCTTCCATATTCATATTTTTTCTAACATTTTAGTAACAATTTATAAATATTTGTTACTTAGAAAGTATTATTGAATGACATATTCAAATTCTAGATGCCACAAAATGGCCGGACCATATTGATCTAACACTAAGATTTCCAGCTGTAATGAGAACACCTATGTATGACCACCCTCTTAGGTTGAGTTGGAGAACAAACCTACTGTTTCCTTTGTTTCCACTGCCAGGACCCAGAGCTCCAGGAGACATATATGGAGGGCAAACACCAGGTAAAAATGTGACCTTAAAAATTACGTAACATTACCGACATTATCCTATCTTATATATTCGAAATATGTTTTCTTAAGTAATTTATATATTCAAACACTTCTAAATTTCGGCGATTTGTATATGAAGCCACTTCACACTGCACACTTGACTATAAAATCTATATTTTTATTATATAGTCAAAAGCGCCGTGCGTATGTTTAAAATTTAAAAGCACCGCCAATGTGGCGTGGTACAGATATGACCCTGCGTCTTTTTTATTGCTATTGGTAATGGGCGAGTGATTCGGTGTCTATGCCTACCGACCCGACACAAATATTGTATTAGCCGGAGTCGAACCTACCTTGTGTTACAACAAAACATGATATTTTTCCAAGATTCTTATAAAGTATTCAATAAAGTCATGGGTATAATACACAGTATAGCAATTTTTGACACCTCACATACAATTTAGTTTACGGTAATCGAACAATAAAAATAATTTACTAAGTTATTCAATCTATAATACACTGTTGAACATGGGCCTATCAGCGTAATTAATTACTACGAAACAAATAGTTTTAAGTTTTTGAAATCAAATTGATTGGTCGCTGTAGTAGCACTCGATTTTATGGTGGTAATCAAAACTGTAGGTATATTTGTAAATAGGAACTAAATTCTAAAAACATCCACAGGCTACTCACCAGAAATGTTCTTAGCAGTCCAACATGCAATTTCCCAAGAAATAATTAAACAAAAATCTGGGAAACCGATAAATACAAAAATATACTTACAAAGGTTCCCACAGAATTCGTATAGGAAGGACGATCTATTGGTGGCGATGGAGAGATTTATATCTATGATAATTATGCTCTGTTTTGCATACACTTTTGTTAATACTGTAAGAGTAGTGACGGCGGAAAAGGAATTGCAGCTGAAGGTTGGTTGAACGTAAATCTTCATTATCTCTACTGAATATCAACATATATTATATACTTGATTTACTTTTTATTTGCAATAATTAATATTAAATATGCATAGTCTCAATAGAAAAATATATTTGCTCATGAGCAACAAATGTGTACAAACCATATACGTATAGTGAGTATGTAAAAGTTATAGACTTGGTATACTTTTTATATTATTACTAGTGGACCCCACAGACGTTGTCCTGCATGATATTTAAAGCGATTAGGATATTAAGCAAAGTATGAAAGTACCGACTGCAGTGCCATCTGTCGCGCTGATTTGTGAATCTAAACCATTCCCAGATCCCCTTGAACACACACAAAAAATTTCATCAAAATCGGTCCAGTCGTTTGAGAGAAGTTCAGTGACATACACACTCACAGAAAAATTATATATATAAAGATAGAATATTATAATCTCAATAGTAAAATGTCATTGCTCATTTGTGTTCGCGTTTTTTATCGACAGGAATGGGAAATAGCATTCGATAACGTTAATAAACATCAGTATTTTTAATTACTACAATTGATGTTCATATTACGCCTTGGTCCAACTACCTAATTGTTTCTAATCATTATGTAATAAAAAATGACTCATTCGACCCGTGTATTAGTTCATTGAAATGTTACATGGGCTGAACATTTGATAGAGGGCGCAATTTTTTTTATGGGACATGTAGTGGGGGGGTCAATACAAGCTTAAACCCAAGTTTGTGGGGTTGGCGCCTTTGTCCCCCGGCCGCAATCTTGGAAAAAGGGGTGAAAACACGTTTTTGGCTATATCTCCTAAACTATCCATCGTACAAAAAATTTGTCAGTACATATTTTGTAGCAAATCGCTTTTCCTACAATTATGTATGTGTGACTTTTTATCATAAATCCAAAATTCAAAAAGTTATAAGTAAAAAAGTGAAAAAATTTCCTATTTTGCTTAATAACTTTTTTCTTTTGATTTTATCAAAAAAATATGTCAGAACAAATTTTGTTAAATTTCGTTAATTGGAAACGCTGTTACAGCGCTCCAAAGTTGACCGGGTTCGGCAATCCTCATGACAAGCCGTTCAAAACAACATGTTTACTTTACCTCTATGATCTCTCGTTTTTTTACACAAATTTACGAAATTTTTTGTTCAGTTTGGCCCTCAAATTGTAACATTTCAATGGATTATATAGGAGGATAGTTTAGCTTTTAATATTTTAAATATCGAATTGTAAAGTTTTTTACTAAAAAAAGTATATTTGAAGATGTCTAATAAGCATCGCGCCCTCGGCTCCACATGGGGTTCAAATTCAGCCGTTATTATAATATGAATAAAGCATTCAAGATACTGAGATAATTTGATTTTTTTAGGAAACCATGACAATAATGGGTCTACCGTCATGGCTACACTGGCTCGCTTGGTTTATAAAACAGTTCTCGTTTCTTCTCATATCCGTCGTGCTCATGGTGATACTTTTCAAGGTATGTATGGAATCTATTTTGTATTATACTTTTGTCAAAAAATCCTTTTTAAAACTATACTTTTTGATGTTTTAATCTTAAATTTTTACCGGCTTCAGTTTTTTCTTCTGAAAAGAGCCGGTAAATACTCCGTGGCATTATTTCATTAATAAAAAAATCTTCTAATCGAAATGTTTAACCTTCAGCCGTCTCCTTTCAAAGGAAGTTTTATTTTAATGTCTAGTACTCGCAAAAAATAGACAATATTATCTTTAATCTATAAACATATATTTTCCTTTGAGATGTCTGCACCCGGACAGTATAAATCATATGCAATTGCTAGTGATCAATATTAATTAGAACTGTTAAAAAGATTTCTATGAATGTATAATCGATTAATATTCTTAAAAATATGCGAGTATAATTTATACTTCGACATGATTTATTGATACTCATAAAACTGATAAAAAATATAATTTGAATTAAATTTATATCTTCGTTTGTGCTAATAAAATTTATTTAACCAACCAACACAAGCCCGTAAAAAGTTAAACCATAGTTCATATTACTAAGTTTATAGGTACCTCCTCTAGTAATAATTAATTTTGAAAAAGTTGAGAAGGAAAGCCAGCTTAGTTGTTAATGTGCATAGAGTATAAATCGCCTCGTTACGATTCCCGACAACAATTGTGTTTATTGGGAGATGTGTCTGCCTCATGGGCGATTCCGGCACTTCATAGGACTGTTCTGACTGACCTCTATCAGGAACATACAAGAAACAATAATGTTTTTATTGTCTTAGTCAAAAAGCGTTTATAGTTTTTTATATTAATACCGACCTGACTTCTAAATATATATGAGTTATAACGCAAATAAAATATATTTATTAATAAAACATTTCCTCCTAGATAAACATGCTGAGTCATACACAAGTTTTTAAATGACATCACGCGACATCGTTCAATTAAATTAAACCCACAATTACAGAGTAATATTGATTCAAAGAAATAAGAAGACATTTGACATAGAATTGTTATAACAAAATTCTTGCTACAATCTTTTTTTCGGTTAAATATTCTGCCATATTCCTGTTCGATATTTTTTTTTATGACAGCCAAGACATATAATTATAGTTTTGTAAATCGAACCCAATGCAAAAAAAAAAAAAAAAAAAAAAAAAAAAAAAAAAAAAAAAAAAAAAAAAAAAGTTCAAGTTATACGCCACGTTCCTTACCAACTCACGTATACATAATTGAAACTTTAGTTTTTTTAATCGTGCCGAATTCGATTTTTGTAATCACACCACATTTTTGACATATTAAGTACTACCGTTAATATGTTACCATTTACCAGCCCCCCGCACTTTCTTTGTTGACTTAATATAGTTTTTATTATGTGGAATAAAGTTTTTACTTTCTCTTCTTATTAAATGTTTATGGAGATGTTTAAATATAAAATTTATGTGTTGCCATCAGAACTGAACTAGTATGTTTCAGCTTTAATTATAACCCCATTTATCGTTTAATATCTTGCGGTATTTGATTGAGATGATTGCTTCGTAAATTGAATGATTAAAATTCTACACACATTTTGATCGCATTCATAGTCTAGTTTTAGATTGATCATTGTTGCTTGAGATTATTCGAAATATACTTTCATACAAAATCACAATCAAGCGAAAGAAATACCTGTTGTTTTTAACTTTGTTTTTTTATAATTCCTTGCTCTTTGAATACTATGTGAATTTCAATTTGTGACGGCTAATACTACACCTAATACAGATACTAGCAATTGAAACGTATGAAATTAATATAAAATTACAGTGCTACAATGTTTGTTGTGTTCGCTTTTATATTTATACACCCAAAATACGCCTTTACTATAGTCGATTGTCTAACTTCCTATAGTGTAATCAAGTTTCAAGATTTTCACTAAATGGTCCATTAAAGTTTCACACAA
Source organism: Pieris macdunnoughi (assembly GCA_905332375.1). Classification (NCBI taxonomy): domain Eukaryota; kingdom Metazoa; phylum Arthropoda; class Insecta; order Lepidoptera; family Pieridae; genus Pieris; species Pieris macdunnoughi. The sequence goes on from CAJOBZ010000061.1 coordinate 1,242,732, forward strand.
TTATTTATTTATTTATTTACACTTCGTTACATAAGTTATTAGGCAACGGGCGGCCTTCTTGCTAACAAGCGACTTCTTTCTGGCAACCCTAGTTTGGATAAATAAAAACAGGAACACCAAGAAGTGCATAAATAATTAACAAAAAACCTAAACTAAACTAAAATCTTAAAAAAGAAATGAATAATGTGACAGCTAATTTTAATATATAACAGGTGAACTGAAAAGATCGTAGTCTAAAATAGAAAACACCTTTTTTATAGAATCAAACACTGCTCATAATCATCAATTCGTTGTTTTTTTTGATCCACCACTTTAAACGGAGCTTTCGCATATCCAAATATTCATCTAGAATATGTCCAAGACGTTCCTTTAAAATCTTTAGGGTCTCCGCTATCTTAATCAACTTCACTTTTCGGTTGTCCAAAATTATTTGGTAGACTTTTTCATGTTTTCGTCGGTAACAGCCTCTTTGGGGCTTCACTGCGTACATCGTCCTCGGTGCTCATTTCGCCTGGTTTAATCTTTGCAATCCACTTATCTACGATTGATTTTCCTGGTGCAGGGTCCGAATAATGTTTTAGCCAAGCCTGGCAAGGCCCCAAAAAGTTTAATCAAAACGAATTCCTTATCATCCATTTTTTTTTCAAATAAACGTTCCTTCACTTAAAATATTATGTCTGACTAACTAATAGTACGACAGTTGTAAAATTTATAAACATGTCTTTTAGAGGTAGGGCTAACTAAATTTCATATTAATTTAATACTAGGAGTGCCATCTATTTCGATCTGCGAACTTTGCAGCCCACCGATTAAGTAGCTAATTACGAGACACATGAGAAATGCTAGAATATTAGTTGTTGCGAATTAGAATGTGAGTTCAAGGTTTTGCACTGTCACGTGTCACGAAGGTATCGATTACGCGAGACAATAGGTTTATAATTTTGTGTAATCTCAATGCTATACTAATTATGGGGGTAAAGATTTTTTATACTTAGACGCAACTCAAAATTCCCCCGAGGCTCATACATAATCAGTATTATCAAATTCAGGCGACTAATTTCTAAATTCAACCCATTATGGGTGTAATATATTCACATTAATATTTTCAACGGAAATAAATATCAGAAAATCTTTCATTGGGAAACAAATTAGGAATGAATAAATGAAATGTGTTTTTCGTAATGAAGTCTTCTAATACCTATTAATACAGGTAACGCGTATCAGCTGTAAAACACGCGTTCTCTGTAGATTTGATTCCATAGAGTTACTACGCAATAAAGTAACTGCTAGGTAATCACAATTCGGCATTAGCGATTTCTATATTGTTACTACAGGCTATAAATATCAAATTTAGAAGTGTGGTATAATATAACGCCAGAATTTATTCTCTTATAAAAGTATTACAGTGGAATCTCGATAACTCGAACCTCGGTAAGTCGAAATCCTCAGTAGGTAAGTCGAAAAAATTGTCATTCCCTTCCATTCCATTATATGTATGTATCTCGAAGTTCTTGTTAAGTCGAAAACTCGTCAATTCGATTTTTTTTGACGTTCCCTTCGAGTTATCCAGATTCCACTGTATAAGCTAAAATAATGTAACGATTAATAACAAAACATGAAATTGCCTTTTGAGGTCTGTATTGCACTTATGAATAAAAGCGATACCAGAACATACAACAAAGGATAATTTATTTATTTAAATAAAGCTTTGCCAACGGGTATTGCAATAAAATCTGTGCATCCACTGGGAACCTCCTTAACGATGTCGTAAGTCCATCTAGTCAGTGGGCCACGGACTTATTTTAACTACCAATACATTAACTAAAAATATCTGATTATAATAAATAAATAAATAACCAATAAAAATTAGGGCAAAATTTTGAATCTCTGCAAAACTTGGTGAGAGTGTATGGGTTCAATTAAAGTATTATAAATATAGTAGTTAATCTGGCAATACTTCAAACTTATTTTTGAGATATTTATCTAAAAAACGAATACATGTATCTTTTAATCAAATCCAGAATTGGTTTTTATAAATCAGTTGCATTACTGCTACTAGTCGTGAATGTAGGATTTGTAATTTCTCTCTATTTTATCGTAGCTCTACTGTACTGGAGCAAGGCCAAATATTTTCGCTTTTATTTTAGTAGAGCACTATTCCGTATCGGTATTTACTAGACTATATGAAAAACTTATTGTCTTTATAACAATGAATAAGGGGCATTATAAACAATACAATACGCGTTATTTAATTTAAAAATTGTAAATGTATGAGCGCGTATCTACAACCATATATATAACAATACAAACACAACCCCACCAGATCCGCGCTTGTTCTGTATTTTATTACCATAGGTCATCAAAGTCAAAGAGCTAAAATATCCATCAAAACTCAATCATAGTATGTATAATAGTACCAATACAGTACTATACCAAGGAATCATATATATTTACAGTATTAGCACTAGAAAAACACTTAAAACGTCGAGTTATATAAATAGTGTAGTAAATAACAAATTGGCCTTCAAAGTTTTGTGTAAATTTTAAACTTACCCGTAAACATATATCATCCCATAAATCAAAGATGTTGATGCTAAAATATTCAATTGAAAAACATTTACGATTCTCATATGATTTTAATAATTTTAAATCTTCTTGCGTCATTATTTAATGAATTCATAACGGTCCGTTGACGTTTAATATTTTATATTAAGTGCTTTGGGTTTGTCGTGCTCCTATTATTTGAACACATATTACTACAAAATTATACCATCAATATTTTTATGATCGTGGAATAAATCTTCTAAGAAATACGTAAAGTCCAAAGAACATTTCGATTCTATGTACAATATGATGTCATTATTCAATAACATCACAATAAATTCTTCATGCTGACCTTTACACTTAGTAACTATCATAGTATGTATTAATAGGATTGGAAGCCTTTGGCGGTACTTATGCTAGGCTCTCATAAATCACTATACCACACATACAATGCCAAAATCATTGTTTAATTACGTTTTATGCTTCTTGAGATACCTCTGGGATGCCTACATTACTTTTCCATTCTAATGTTTCTATTGACTTTTTTACTAAGCGTGAAACAAACGGAAAAGTGTTTAACAGTGCAAAATTTCCCATGGAGATAGCACCAAGTTCTTGAAAAAAGAACATACTCCAACCTCAAACTACACCATCACTACCATGTGTGTCCATAGGTTGCGGTAGCTGACTTTTTGGGCCGCCCCGTGGGGTCGTCAAAAAAATATAATTTCAAATACTTACCTTGAAAATAAAAATATTTTTCATTCGTAACAATTTTATTATAATCACAACTGCCACAAAACATTAACGGTAATTTGTTAACGTCAATGCATTATTATATTCATGAAATCTTGGCTTTAATATATTTAAATCAATACAACGGTGTTCAGTGTCAGTCAGTCCTTGAGTGTTCTCAAGGTCAAAAAATTATTCGTTCTACGGTTATTTTATTTTTTCTCTGAAACATTATCCTTTTTAAAAGGAGGACAATCAAATATTTATAAATTCTGGAAGATATACACGTGTAAAAATAAAATGAGAATCAGAGGAGACGTTTTGTATTGAAGAAGACGCATTGGTGCGCCAAGCGTCCGCGAAACGTAAAACAACAAAGCAAATTCATAAATGGCAACAACCCTTCATTTCTAACCTTAGGAGATTATATTTATTTATTATATTATTATAGATAGATAGAGGATAGTTCAAAATGTTTATATTTAATTGGTAAATTTCAGAAATAGTATTTGATCTTGACGAATATTAAATCAAATTATTTTATTGGTTTATCGTTTCTAGAACTTAAATATGCTTTCACGAGCACGAGAAAATGGTTGAAATAGGTGTCAAACCATTTTTACTATGACATTGTGACTAGATAACTTTTGGAATTCGGGCCTTAGAAATCTAGCCATAAAGATTGTAACAAATTAAATTCTACTTATAATTCTATTAAATATACCATCCATCTATAAAATCTGTATCTCCCCTTGGCATAAAATTGCTTTAATCCTTTACGTAATTTTAATTCACTTTGTGACCACACCTCGCTTGAAGTATGACTGATACAACGGTAAGTCCGCGTTGTGCATTGTACATTGAACCTTAAGAGTTCGTAATTACGACTGCTGTAATCTACGTAGTCCAAATAATATAGGTTTAATCCTGCTAGTTCAGTAATATACATCAAGCTACCTGGATACACTTTGTCCATTGTACAATGAACCTTAAGACTGGGTTCACACGGCATTGTCCTGCACGTTTTCTTTGTATTCGTTTTTTTAACGTACTTTCACCCGGGTGTTCACATGGTAGATTTTCATTCGTGTATAATACGAATAGCCGCAGTCTTCAAACAGTTGTCACAGTGAGCGAAAACGAGACAGAGCTATATTATGTGCCCCTTTAAACCGAATTTACGTTAAAGTTCATTCGATTTGCTTGACAAGTCCGTTGAGTATTCGTTTGAACGTATAAACGTTGTACGATATATTGCAGTAAAAACGCCGTGTGTGGGTCTATGTACAATACATGTGCCACTATTTATTCGTTAAGATGTATACTGCAAAACGTGCAGGACAATGCCGTGTGATGGGTTCACTACGGGTCTAATACGTATCAATGACGTTTATAAAAAATTAGAAATTGAAATACTTTTGTCTCAATCTCGCTATTATTAATAAAAAAACAAAATTGTTTTGGTGAATTGTTGCAGATCCCATTTAATGCCACCAAAGATGGGGAACGATATTCTGTCTTCACATACACGCCGTGGTCCGTCCTTCTATTCTTCATGGTTCTATTTGTAATGGCTTCTCTTGCCTTCTGTTTCATGGTGAGCGTGTTCTTTACAAGAGGTGAGTTTTATTAATAAAATATATACAGTAGAATATTAGTATTTTAAGTATTTTTTAATTTATTTATCATATAAAATTTATATACACTGAAATTATTAATTATGGTTGGAATCGAAGGATTATTAATAGTAAAATTTTATTTTTTTAATGCATGCACATATAATGTAATAATTAATCATATGACATACTTGTTTAATATATTATTCATTCATGCTATAATAATATTATAGTAGAACCTCCCTTACTCGAAATCTCAACTCTCTATTTAACTCGAAAATCTCTAAAGTTCCTGCAAGCTTTTTTACATATTTTCCCTCTATAACTAGAAAAATTAAAATGCATCTGTGTATCTCGAACATTTTTATTTTACAACATTTACAACTCGATATTTGAAACATTTACGTTAATAGTTCGAAGAAAAACGAGTTATTGAATTGTTATAGATTTTCTTTTTTTACAACCTCCTTAACTCAAAATTAGTACGAATAAATCTTAACATCTACAAGTTGAATCAAAATCCGCCTAAATCCTAGCTAGTCGCCATTAGTCGCAAACTCTATAACTCGAATTTATTGACGTCGCCCTTGATGTTCGAGTCATGCTCGTGAACGGGTGCTGCTTGTGGTGACTGGTCGTACTTGAATTCGTGTATGCGGTGATGTTGGTTATTTCGACTATGTGTTTGCGTGTTGTTCCCACGAGAATGTAAGTGCGTGCTCCTATTTCACCATGCCTTCTGCTGATAGAGGACAAATCTTTGTTTTAATTTATGTTATTATTATTAATTACTTAAAATGTCACATGGGACATGGTGTAATGGTTGCAGCTCCTTACGAACATTTTGAAAACAAAAAAATGGCGAATAAAAAGAGTGGCGGAGAGTTTATTGCCAGTTCTTCTTTCCCGTTCTACGCCCTTGATTTGAGAACTGGCAGTAAATATAAAATTAGAAGCATTAATATGTATTTCTTTACTGACAAGTCATAAGTGTACATTATGTTACCTATGTGATTAAATGATTTTTTTTTAAAGTGGTGCTACTGTACTTATAGGCATCTAAATTTTTTTTATGAAAAAGCTAATTACACTTTTGCTTTAAGTCTCGTGACGTCATTGGTGGGGAATGATTAGCTTTATTTGTCTTCCAAAGCGAAACTACGATTATTTGAACTGGAATATACCCAGAACCACCTGTTGTATCGATAATCGTAAACTGCCATACGTTCTCTTGTTTGGGAATTGAAACATATATATCACTAATCACTATTTAATCGTCAGACGGCAATCTGTTCCTCCGTATACCATGAAAATATTTAAAATTGGGGGCCTAGAGAACGTACAAAACGATAGCGTGACATTTATTTCGTAATTTTTAGTCATAATGATAGCAGTTGCGTGATTTGTGCGTTTGAATCACGGCGTTGCATTTGTTTTTTTATCTATGTGCGCAATTAATCTTACGGTGATGGCAAACATTGTGAGGAAACCGACATGTGTCAGACAGAAGGCTGATCAGCTAATGAAAAAGTCAAAATGATCAAAGAAACGTATGTAATCAAATGAGTCCAAGATCTATGTAGGGTTGTGGCGCCACTAGATTATGTCCTCCTAATGAGGCTTTTTATGAGTTTGATCCGAAGAATGGCCTTGAGTTGCTATACTAATGTTATATGAAACTGTCATGTTGGCTCCAGAGAGTTTTTTTTTAATTATAATAGTACTCTACTCCCCTGCCATTGTGTCCAGGGACTTTTACTATCTTTTAAATTTTTACTAAAAAGATACAAATATATTAATTAAAATAAACTAGTTCACGAATGACGCGTTACGCGTTTCGCGAGATACGCCTCTGGTACATCGGTAATATTTCCAGAGAGAGAGTTATATATGGCATGGTTTATTCAATAGGAATCCTGAGAAATTATTTTAAAATGGAATAGATAAAGAAAAAGTGACATAAGTCGGGACTACGAGACTTCATAGATTCAACGTCTTAATTTATTTTATTTCTTTAAACAATAATCAAATAATATTAACAATAAACTTAATAAAGATGGTGCAACGAGTCAACGCTCTTTCAGGCAACTAATTAAAGAACTCGCTAAAAAGAAATGCCAAGAAGTGCCAGAGTTCGAGAGAGAACTTTATAATAAAGACAATTAATAACGCATAAACTTACCAAAACAGAGAAAACAAGAAAAACATATTTATTAAATCTGACAACGATACGAAATTATAATAAATTTTGATAATCTTTGTAAATATATATTGAAATATTGTTAAGAATAGTTATCGTTTTCAGCAAACACTGCAGCTTCATTTATGGGTCTTATGTGGTTTTCGACATATTCAGCTTATTTTCTAACGCAAATGCTTTACGAAGATGTTAGCCTACATACGAAATTCCTACTCAGTTTGATATCAAATGCTGCGATGGGCTTCGTACTACAGATGCTGATAATCTGTGAAGGGACGTCTCAAGGTAAGAATTCATTATATGTTGATAGATTGTGTACGCAAAAGATTCTTGGTTATTATTACTTTGTTTGAAATTGTAACAATTTTGCTGTGAATACGTTATTACATTTGCTAATGAACTCCAAAAACCTAAAAACATAATCGGGGGATATAGTTTGGCGTTGCAGTTTCGAAGCTATCCCCTGCATCCGAAATTAAATTATACCACTGGATAGCTAAAAGATCAAAGAATTCATTACGAACGAGAATAGTGACGCATCTCGCTCAGAGGGGCAGCGCCGCCATTTTGAGGTGATTTTACTGTGTATCGAGCTATTATATCTAACTACTATTATATCCGTTACAAAAATGTATTCACGTAAAACAAGACGGTGTCTATGAAACAGCCACATCCCGTTTTTTATAAGTCTATATATTGCCCATCTGGTTCTCTCATGCGCTTTGAGTCCCGCATTGTAATTAAAACGCGTCCTATAATTTCCCATCCCATTAATTTCCATTAAATCCTATGAAAAAAAAGACCCAATATTCTTTAGAATGCCGTTTACTGCCTTCTTGTACTCTTTGAAGCAGTAGTCTATATTATTTGCGTAAATAAAACATTGTCGAGTAATGAATCATAATAAACGAATTTCCGAGAATTAACCATTTATTGCAACAGATCTCTTTGTACTTTCAAATGATTCACATGTAGGAATAATTTGTCTTTACCTTAAACATATATATATAAAAGGCCTCAAAGTTACTAAACTAACTACTAACTTAATATTAATCTAAACAACATTTGTTGAGGCCCGTTTGCCCCCTGCATTATAAAAAAAAACAATTAAAAAATTTAATACTTTAAATAAACATTTACATTATATTATTCTTCAATTTGTCAACATTAAATGCATGTTATTTGTATGATATAACAAAACATTTATAATAAATGTATTTGACACAGTTACCCGGTGACCGAGTAAGATAAGAGAAATACAATATGTTTGCCTTGTAATGTTATTGAACTTGAATGCGGTCAATAGCTTAAACTTGTGAATTTTATAAGTTATATAAAAAAGTAAAAGTAACAAGTGAATGTTTTTGATGTAAAGGTTTAAGATGTTAGATTCGCAGAAGTTTTTAGGTCTTTTGATACTGAACGAAATGAATCCCACAACACTAACTATATTTTCGTGAGTGATACGCTGATACAAATTCAATTACCATAAAAAAAAAACAAAATATAATTTACTCATCTCGGTAACTTAATGTACACTTACGAACCAGTAAAAACTGTGTAACTGTCAGTTCTCAAACCCGTAGAGCGGACGAGAAGAACTGGCAGTAAACTCTCCGTCACTGTTTTAAAAGTTATTAGTTAAAGCAATTAAGAATTGTGAATAAACCAAATATAATGAATAAATAATAAACAAAACCAAACGTTTCACTGTGATATAGAAGTGCAATTACACATTGCGATCCTGTATGTAATAAGTAGATTTTTTTTTAAATCACTTGTACAATACAAGGTTAATGTTTTCCTAAATAATACGTATAAAATGCTAAAAATATCACTGCCTAATGCCTAATTGGGACTAGTTACCCCAACAAATTCGATACTCGACACGCAATGGTTAATATCGTACTTTATTATGTTATTTAAACAAATATTCCGCTCAGGAAAACTCACATTACACACAAAATGCCTTTAATTTAATCTTATTATGTAAGTAAGTAATAGTTAATATAGTTTAACTCCACTAATATGACCCGCTGTGTAGATTACTATCGTATCGTGTATATAGACCATTAGATAGTCGTTCCTTTTTACAGAAAATTATAGCGATTCTATAATAACAGACCATAAGTTGGCCAGTTTGAAATGCTTAGATGTTTCCAGGTTTTTGCTACAAAAAATATGACTTACGAACTTACCTCCCCCATACATAAATGCCAAGTTACTTGCCAACCATTGGTGTTTATTGTATGCATATAGAATACCGTCATAGCGTAATTTAATAAGTTTTATATCCGTTGCCGTGGAAACAGGGAATCCCCAAACATTGTGTTGCGTGCGCTAAATGCAAGTATGTAAATTACCACCCTACTCTACATTTTAAAGCTACAATAGCCTAACAAAATGTGAGAGTTTATATATCTACTTGACCCAGGCAGCATCTTTGATGTATCGTGAATAAAAAAATATAAATTTAGTAAGAAGAAAAGTCTACTAATTCTTTCGTGTGTACACTGTAAAATATGCAACTTATAAAAACTTAAAAAATAACATTTATTAATAAAGACACAATGTTCTGTTTTTAACAAATATAGAAAAGGTACAAAAGTTCACTCTACTAGGTTTAGCCATAGACTAGCATATAAACTGGAAATATCATGTAAATAAGGTTAGATTAAAATTGTCTCGATTCGCATATGCACTTCGCGAAATTAAAAAATCCACAGATATGAAGCTCTAGTCACCTACTACGCATATGCATACTCATGGTTGAGCTATGGTGTTATCTTATGGGGTAACAGTGTAGATGCCACTGCCGTATTTACAAGCCAAAAAAACTTTTGATAATTTTAGTTAATATAAGAAATACTGACTCGTGCAAGCCTCACTCCATTCGGATCAATATCCTTACTCTACCTAGCATATATATACTGGAAGCATGTAAATTTATTCGAAAATATCCTAATATGTATAAAAAAAGGGAAGACACAAAAACGCTTTGGTCTTTACTCACTAAGAACTTCTCGTAAAAACGAACTGATTCCACCTACATCCAGACTAGAATTACATCAATCAGGACCATTGACCTCCTCAATAAAAAAATATTACAAATTACCAGAAAATTTGAAAAATAAAACAAATAACTTTAGGTTAACCAAATTTTTAAAGGAATTATTATGTAAGAAATGTAATAATGTAATAATCTGTGACATTGTAATAACATTTACTTTAATATCTTTATAAAAGTTAAGCTTATTAATAATGTAAAGTACATTGTCCTTTGCGCAACGTGAAGCAAAGAAAATATACCAAATAAATAATGTATCTTATAAGAATAAAAATGTATAAACTCAAACTCAAACTGTGCCTAACCAAGGTCCTAATATTGTAATAAATTATAACGTGTCACGTGTAAAATATGAACATAAGGAATGCAATAAAGATTTGAATTTGAGTTTAACGTAAATAAAAAATATAAGGTATTATGAAATACTAATAGCGCATTATGTACAGCTTCATTATTAATTTATGATTAATTGTGGGTAATTTATTTTTTGCTTAAACATGTAGCTATGCAATTTAAAAATACTTTATTTAATATTTTGTTGAGACACTGATGTAAGGAATTTCATGTACAAAAATAATAAATTGTGCGTGTACTAGGTGTACACACGTAAGAAGTGAAACTTCTTTATGATCTTATTTTTCGAAAAATGATCTACTATATGCAACTTTACAGAAATTCGTTAAATTAGATAAAGTTTAACAAAAGGCTTTTATTATCATAGACATGAATACAAATATTTCATTTTACCTTATTACTACGAAGATTATTATAGAATTTCATTAATTGTAATAGAATTATTACTATCATTGAAAAACGTGACGATTTGCTACAAAATTTCTCCCATACGTCGATAAAGAAGTTTCATTCCAACGCCGATAAAGAAGTTTGACTTCAAAAAGCAACATGGAGCGTAACCGAAAAATGTGACGCGTAACGAAAAAATGTTACACTAAATTTTTTTCCAACCTCGATAAAGAAGTTTCACTTCAATAATGTTCCCATAAAATAACAGTAATTATGTCTTTAGTAGATAACAGAACAAACCATTCATCGAACACAACCATAACATTTACAACCAATTAATATACGATCAAAAACCACCTTATAAAGGTAAAAAATAAGTTACGAAAGATTTTTTGCGCGTGAAGAGCACTCTGTTGCTATGCAAATGTCAAATCTATGTAAACGGCTTTCGACCTTCGCTAGCCAGAGACACGTTTCGCTAATACTACAAGAGATGTATCCTATAATTTTAAGTAAATTACATCATTGGGTTTTTGAATCAATTATGTATTTTTTTGTAATACATGGCGTTTGATTGACAATTGTTCTTAGATATTATTTTAAGCAGCTCAATTCATAAGCCTTCATGACAGTTGGGTCCTGGATCGATCGATCAATTTCTAGAGAATATATTAAAAATAAATAATAGTTTAAAAAATCGAATTTCGATGGACGAAAAATATGGCACAGAGCGCCCCACGCTTTTTAAACGGTTTTATTTAGCTCACCCGTTTGTTCACAATAATACCAGTATTTTTTGTTCATTACCATTTTCAGCCTAAATTAGGAATTATTTTTCACTTTTTAGTTTGATGTGCTGTGTGTGTGTTTTTTAGTTTTTTAAAACTATTATTAATTTTTAGTTAAATTTTTTTTTCGGATTATTGCTTTTTAATCGATCTTTGACAGGTGCGCAAAATTTGAATTAAATCTGTCCGTATTAAGTGGGTCAAAATCGAGTCCGAAGGAGTCGGTTACATACATACATACAGGTGAAGCTAATATAAAGCGTGTAATAAAGCCGGAATTGTATACTGTATATTATTCACGAAATTATCCTATCCCATTTTTATAGTAAAAGTAGTATAATAGACGTTGTTGTATTTTCGTACCATTTGTTACTATTATTTTTTATTGTAGAACAGGGGGCAAACCGATAGAACGCTCATCTGATGTTAAGTGATACCGCTGCCCATGGACACTCAATGCCAGAGGGCTCGCGACTTTCCTTCAAGATCGTACCAAAGCTTAAAACGCAGGCAACGCACCCGCGAGCTTTTTGGCTTTGTGAATGTCTAGCGGGGCTTCACTTACCATTTGGTGAACCTCCAATCCTGCTCGTAGGTCTATAAGAAAAATAAACGTAGAATTAATGAATTAAATTTTTACAGGCTTACAATGGAGCGAGATCTTTTCACCCGTCGCATATCATGACGATTTCCAACCAGGCCATGTGGTGTTAATGTTAATAGTTGATACGATAATATACATGACTATCGCTTTGTATATTGAGAAAATACGTCCAGGCAATTATGGCGTGCCGTTGCCCTGGTACTTTCCATTTACGAAGAGCTTCTGGTTGCCGAATAAAACTAGGACCGCAGGTAAAAATACTTTTTATTTATTTACACTTTGTTACCTTACACAAAAACATATATATAAAAAAAGGGTGCGTGTACTATGTACGCGCGTAAGAAGTTATACTTCTTTGGCATTATTAAAAATAGTTTTGATTGCATGCAAATAATTAATTACAATTAAATAATCAAAGACTGGAAAAGGAGTCATTAAAGTCAATAAAGTTCAGTTTACATTTGAAAAATTAATTAAAAAAATTTATTATTATTCTCTTACATTAAACAAATAAAACACTATTTATCTTTAAAACATTTTTATTTCATTATACTATTTATTTTTAAGTGACTCTAATGTCTTCATCAGAATTCGGTTTGTAATTTTAAATTAATCATTACTTGGTTGTGCATCTACGAGGCTTCTCCAAAACTACTTGCTTTCTGCAACAAATAAGAGAATATTAATTTAAGCTCTGTCCATGCAAAACTTAAAATTTTTTATAATTCATATTATAAATTTTTTAACACATTTATATTAATATAATTATATAAATGTGTTAATAATATAATTTGTGCACATGCTACAGACCTGGATAGCAACTTTCTTTTATTCTATTTAGAGATAGAGATAATTTAAATATAATACCGGTGTCTTCCTTGTAGGTTTCTTTGGAGTTGTTTGGGGATTCTTGTTGTTCAGTTCGACATGATTTTCTTTAACCTTTCTTTAATCCTACAAAAAATGAAATTGTAAGTTATGTTGTCACTGTTGTGCACACCTTTGTTTGGCTTTTTAGTATTCAAGTTATGTCAAAACTGATTTATTACCTTGTCATTGTTGGCTTTATTTGCTTTTGGGATATCAATTGTTTCCAAAATGATTTTATTTGTAATAACCTGAAATATATAAATAACATCTATTAATTTAAGTATCATGGTGAGTGGTTCGCACTCAGGTATTAAGGTGTATTATACCCACTGCCATATAAGTGGGAATGGGCTCACTTCTGGCAGGACAGAGTTTCGGTACTACAAGTGCAACATGGATGTTTTGAGGTATTACAATATCTCTAACTACCCTGTAGGGGAATAAAGTAATGTTGTAAGCATATGCCTATGCTTGAAAGGTTGAACCTTGAACATCACCATACATCATATTTATAATTAACATTCCTACCTCGACACCATCACAATCAAATTCATTGAAATCTACTTCAAACCATTGTGTCTCGAGAAGGTGATGGTGGCTTTGTTCCACCTCCAGTTTTTGATGTTTCACGGCGATAAGATGACAACTCTTTTTTTGTATTCAATTTAGTGCACTTCCACTGATTCATCAATTGTTTTTGTCTCTTGTCCTTATATTTGCTAGATTAAATCTGATGTTTTGATTAAATAATGTGGTCATTTTTTTGAGATGCAGGTACTTATTAAAATGTTTACTTCTCTGTTATATCGCTCCAAGCCTTCATTTTCTCCTTATTAGTATTCGTGCTTAAATCTTTGTTCTCAATTATTGATATATAGGGTCGTAGAATATTTCTAAAAAGTTGCTGTAACAAACGCAATAAACAAAAGCAATGAATAATGGTTCATGTTTCAGTTTTAATCAACAATAATACTCGATAATACATACGGAAGTTAACCTCAATTGTATTGAAGCACCAGGAAGGTTAGCACAGTTTTTTCACAAATATTTTATATTATTTCACAAATATTTTGTATAATGAAAATAACTAGGTATATAAATATTAATTTTAAACAATAATTAAAACTCCTATATTTGTTTAAAAGGTAAATGTCATTGTCAGATGTCAATTGTCATGGTCATTCAAAATTCTTGTTCAGCTGCTAAGCTAGAATATGCGTGAAGTTAGCTTCACGCATATTCTATTTCTTTTACTTGTAGTTTGTCTTATTCCCATCTCGCTCGCGCACGCTATATCACACTGCCAATTTTGTGTCATAGGTGCGCGCGCAACGTAAAATTTCACTCTCATCAATTTTTCATAACGCGCCTAAAGAAGTACAACTTCAAAAAAAGCAGGTTACACAAGTTATAAGGCAACGGGCGGCCTTATCGCTAACAAGCGATTTCTTCCAGGCAACCCTAATATGGAACATTAAAAATGAAAAACCTACAGAGGGTAAAGTACAAGAAGTGCATAAATAATTAACAAAAAAAAACTCAAAATAACATGTAACTATAACTAAAATAAAATAAAGTAAAGTCTAAAGAAGAAATAAAAATAATAATAATTAAAAATATGCATAATCAAAAATTTTAAAGCTAATCCAAAGTCACAATTTATATATACAAGAAGCAGCTAGCAATTTAATATAGCAAGCAAGCAATTTATATATACGAGGCAGAAAAAAATGCTTTACTTTATTACTTTTGTGTTTGTTCTTAATTTAAAGTCCACTACTGTCTATATAATTGACTTATAAACTTAGCACTAATGTGTTTGTGCTAACTAGCACTCAGGCTTTTTAGTTTTTGATGTGACACATGTATAGCGGCGCGACGGGTAAAACCGATTGTTAACGACGTGTCGCCACGCTATACGATGTTATATATAGTCTATATGTAGTGTGTACTTCATACTTTGTAAGGAATTTTTGTATTTAATGAAAGTTGATTAAATAAAGTCATCATCATCATCAGTCATGTGGAAAAAAATAATTATTATTTTTTACTTCCTGTCGTTATATGATGCGTCCCGTGACGGGTCTCAATTATTTTAAGCACTTGTTGTTCCTAAAGCTACACAGAAAATAATTGGTTCTTGAGTCTACGCGCCAGCCTCGTGGTGTCAAAGAGCTGGGCAAGCTTCACGTGATCTTTAGCATGTTTTTGAATTTTTTGACGACGATTTCTGTGTTTAGGTCCTTGTGGATGTGCGTACCACGGAGCAGGACGTTTGCTCATTATTTATTCTAATTAAATTATTATTCTGTTCCCAAACAAATTTAGCGGGAACTATTATGTATGTCAAATCCAATACGTTTCTGAATAAAGACTTGTTTGTTCGATTGTATGAGTTCTTTGTTGATACCTTTACGAGATAATTAATTAAGTACGATTCTAATAAATCAGACCTATTTTATGAACATGCAATAAATACATAAGGTTAGTTTGTTAGTAATAATAATAATCTAGTGGCTCTATCGTTAAAGTGGGTATATCGGTCTTGATCTCAGATTGCATCCGATTCTTTGTTCATTTTAATTTTTAAGCACGTGATCAGTCTTCCGTTTGACACATGTCGTCGATTTTTGGATTTGACAGCTCGGTTTTATCACGATTTTTTCCATCACAAACGAGTGTAAGATGCGGGCAGAAAGTCAATTTTTGCACGGCCGGAGATCGAACCTACGACCTCAGGGATGACTCGCTAAACTAACCTAACACTGCTGCTCAGCTTGTTGGTACTTTTTTCTATTATTAAACTTTTTCTGGACTTAGAGGCTAGGAGACGCTATTCAAGATTTTCTACAAAATATGTTAATTTAGAGGGCAAATGTCTCTATATTTTTTTTGTATTACTAATATTAATAAAAAAGTGGAATAAAAAAAAATAAAAAAAAGTTTAAATATATCTTTCCAGGGATAACATTAAAGGATGGTATCGATCAAGAGTACAAAAATGCGTTGTTGAAGGTAGTTCACGACGAAGAGCCAAAAGGTGTACCAATGGGTATAAATATAGAGGTATGTATGAAATACACTAAAATATAATTATTTTGAAAAGAAAACCTCACAATTGAATTTTAGGCTTTTAATCGCATTTATTATACTATACCATATCTGTACTAATATTATAAACAAGAAAACTCTCTATATACAAAATAAACTCCAAAATTACTATACTGATTTCAAGCACTATGAGAATGCTGTGCCCCTGTAATATAGGCTATGATTAGCTAGCCCTGGGAAGCCGGGACATGTTTTTATTTTATTCACACTTCATTGGACAACACAAACATTGCACAGTGCAAAGGGCGGACTTTTCAATAAGCAATCTCTTCCAAGCATAAATACGACGTAATATGTAACACTGAATTGGAAGGGACTCAAAAGATTTCGGTGATTCATATTTTTAATACAATTAAATTGTTAGTAAAGTATATGATAAAAGAACTTTATCACGTAACTTGAAATGCTATAAAAAAATATAAAAATGAACTCAGATTACAAACATTGATTGATGCTAAAATTAGCAGCTCAAAGTTAAACCAAGGCCAAATCTTAACGTCAATGAACCCCACGTGTTCAAGATGCACTTTTTGCTTCGATTTGCATTCGCTGTCATTAAAATAAAATGCCATTCATGTTTCTTTTTCTTTAGTGAAGTTTATATTTCTGTAATGAACTTTAAAATAAAACAGGCGTGAAATTGTAAACCTTTGAAATCACAAAGAAACTGTGAGCTGTTTTTGCATAATATTCAATCCTGCTACGGCTTTACACTATGTACTTTTCTGTGCAATTAATAATTGCTACGTTTAAAGACCTAAATATAGTCGACCTCGGTCTAACGTCTAGTCTATAAAATAATCAAAGACACTGTTTTAATAACAGGTCAAAATCAAAGACATCGCCAGCGCCATTATTACCTTTCATGTACTATATCTATATATATAAAAGGAAAATGGTCTTCGTTTGAGGCTTCTTCACGCCTAAACCACTGATCGTATCGACATGAAACTACTGCCATTCGATGCGAATTTTTTTTATTGCTGTTTTACTTTTATGAAAATTTATACATCGGACTTCACCGCGGAAACATTCGGGGAGGCTTCCTAGAACCTCAAAACGTCAACATCTGTTAAAAACTCGATTTTCGAAAATTTTCAATTTTCTTAGCGGGAAGTTAAAAAGAAGAATAATAAAAATATGAAAAATAATAATAATGAAACATAAAATTTTATTTATTTCCTATTTTAATTCGCCCAGCAAAGCGGGCGGGAAACAGCTAGTATATTATATACTTATTGAGGCATTGACATAGTCTAGTATGAGTAGAACACCTGCGTTGTGTGTCTAGACTCTAGACCATTCCGTGGTATACAAAAAAAAACTATACAAATTAAATCAGTAAGTCGTAAGAACAGAAATGTCAAGGTTTTTGAACAAAATTGTATCCGCGAATAGATCTGCATAGATAATATCTTGGATGTGATTAATTATTGAGCTGCAAGCTTGAGTTTAAGCATAAATTCGCAAAAAAGTTATAAGGTTTTGGTTTTGCTATTTATTAACAATAATATTTTTTTTATATTCATATACTTAATTTTATAAACATAAGTATCAATCACTGAATTGGAAAGCACTCAAAAGATTTAAGTGATTTATATTTTTAATACATTTAAACTTTTAGTAAAGTATATGATAAAAGAACTTTATCACATATTTTGAAATGCTATAAAAGGATATAAAAATGAACTCAGATTACAAACATTAAATTGATGCTAATTAATTACGATTTAAAATGTTGTTATTAGTAATATGTCAGTCATCTGTGGATATGGGCCCCTCTTGCGTAAAGGCTTCCAACCCTTTCCAGATGACTCTATCTTTGCTAATAGTCTGCCAGTCTTTTCCTGCTATTTCTATCATGTCATAAGCCCACCTACTTTTTGCCCTGCCCCCTCTTCTTTTCCCGGATGGTCGGTTCCATTGTCTTTAATGTCCATTTGTTGTCTAGGTATCCTATTAATGAATAATCATAATTTAATTTCAGAACCTCACAAAAGTATACAAAGGTCGGAAGAAAGCTGTGGATAATTTAAATCTACGAATGTATGAAAATGAAATTACGGTGTTGTTAGGACATAATGGAGCTGGAAAAACCACTACAATATCGATGCTTACAGGTGAGCAATAGTGTATTAAAAATTAATTAACTTATTTAATTTTAATTTAATTCGTATTTTAATGTATAATTAATGTTTGTGAAGGAAACTAGACGGAAGGTATGGGTAAACATTTCTTTGATTTATATTTTGAAAGGAATCGAACTCAGAATCTTTTTGTAAAAAGCTCGCTTTTGGTGAACACAAAGGCGATGAACCCTAAAGGATATACTTTCCCCAAAATCCCATTTTGAAATAAAATGACACAAACATAAATTGAAATGCCCGAATGCCCGTTTTTTTATTTATCTGCTGACTAAAGTACGCATTGACCTCGTAAACGTTGCCTATCTAATACCTTCGAACATTTTAGATGATTTTGAATCTTCACACCTTGTGTTACGGTCTTAATTCGCTTATATATTGTGTTTGACAATGTCTCGTAAAATAGCATCTAATTGTGATAAAACAAGGCTTTTTTCGTTTAACACGAACCATTGCAGTTGAATTTAGCTAATTTTGGAAATATAATTATATTAATCAATTGTACTATAATTTATTATCAATTAGATGGAAGCGATAAATAAATACGATAACCATCTTATTAATGAAAATCGAGTTAGTACTGATAATAATGTTTGTTTATTGATAACAAACGTGTTTATTATGTCATAATCCGATGTAATAAAATATGCATGGTGCATTGACATCTTATCGGCGATATTATATAAGAACTGTTAATAAATAACTAAGATAGTATTCAATTTCGGAATCGGGTATAAAGAGTTAATTGACTCCATACAAATATATTTTTGTAATGTTTGTTTCTCTGTAATATGTTTTGAATATCTTGTTATTTTATTTTTAACATTATATATAGACACCTTATGTATCCTACATTTTAATAAATTTTCAAATCTTTTTTGTTGGCGTTCATGAGTGTACTTGGTTACCTATATGTATAAAGTTACTTTGAGTTTGTGTATATGTTAGAATCTGAAAAGACATACGCTTAATACTGTACAAATATTTTGCAGTCTTTTAACGTACTCTTTCGTCTCTTTACGCTGTGATGTAAAGAGATAATGAGTACTTTATTTAAAACGGTGCCATACTGATTTGATTTTTTATGAATAAACCTAAATGTTTTAAAATATATGAAGTTATCGTTACATGAATGAATGTCTCTTATAGGTATGGTACCGCCCACTTCCGGTACAGCTACTATAAACGGATATAACATTGTGAGTGAAACTGAACTCGCAAGAAAATCACTCGGTCTCTGCCCACAACATAATGTGCTCTTCCCGGATCTGACCGTTGCCGAACATATTGTCTTCTATTCGAGGCTAAAAGGCGTGCAGAAGTCGAAAATAAATGACGAAGTCAATCATTTCCTTAAGTTGTTGGAGTTGGAAGAAAAGGTAACCTATAAATCTATTATCTGATAAAAAAAAATTCTATTTGAAGGCCCAAAACACAAACTTGTTGTACACTTGAAGATTCTCTTTGTATAGTATATTTTGTTTGGCTACATAATATTACGCTACGGCCATATAAAAGTATATAATACAGCAAGGCATAGCTAATATAGATTCATAAAACTTTCCTTTACCTAGAGTTTTCTACATCCTATTAGACTTATTTACTAGTTAAGGGTCCTTAATTTGGACAAAAGCTCTCTGGATTCATTACTTACTTTAATGATTACAATGGTGATTACAAGGGTTCGATTTTTTAACGTCTTTTCTGATTATTTTCTTTTCATCTTTTCTAAGATAAGCACATGTTCACCCTTGCGTACTTAAGGTACCAAATAGAAACCATAGCATACTAACTTTTATTGAGCGATTTAACCTTCGCCGTGTTACATATGTAGCCATTAGAAGAACAATCAAAATTTAATTTCAATTTCAAATGATTATACTAAACTTATGTTGCATCAAAGTCAAATTAAGAGCTGCTTTTTGTTATTAACACACAATTACAATTATTTGATTGTAGAGAGATGTACAGTCAGCACATTTATCGGGAGGTCAGAAAAGGCGGTTGTCCGTTGGCGCTGCTATGTGTGGATCATCAAGGGTTGTGTTGTTAGATGAACCCACTTCCGGATTGGACCCAGCCGCGAGGAGATCGCTGTGGGATCTCTTACAGAAAGAGAAAAAAGGTAATACACGTATAACATATACTACTTAGAAACACGATTAGTGAGTGATTGGTGAACCAAGGACAGTCAAGCGTGATGATCCTAAATTTTTCTGGAGTAGAGTCTTTGCGGAAAGGGAATCGCCGTGGCAGTTATCCGAAGTTATATAAATTATATTTGCTAATTTATTATTTTAATTTAATAATTGCTAATTCAGCAAAATTATATATTCCAAATTCTATTTTTTACAGCTACTCGTGCATTTGTTTTTCGAAACCCATGATTCATTTCATTTTCCCGTTTTTATTTCTTTGCGTCACTCTATACAATGGAAAACATGACATATCGTGTTATTTACGAGTAAGAGTATAATATAACAGTCTTGATAACATGAAGAAAGGTATTTTAGCAGTGCTACAACTTCAAACACCAAGACAGTGCTCCTAACGTACACTAGTACCGTTCTAGCGGTTGCGATGTTGATTGGCTTTTCCACAGATTATAATGTGTATTTTTGTAACCTCTTTGCTTTAAAATTAAAAGTCGTTGATTTCATGGCTAATACTAAATATCAAATATTCCTCCTAGGGCGAACGATAATTCTTACTACACATTTTATGGACGAAGCTGACGTGCTAGGTGACCGCATAGCTATAATGTCTGGGGGTAAACTCCAATGTGTGGGAACACCATATTTCCTTAAGAAGCATTATGGTATAGGTTATAAGATGACCATAGTGAAGCAAGAGGATTGTAACGTGCAAAATGTTACCAGTTTTTTGAGAAATTACGTCCCGGATATAAGGGAAAATACGAATATAGGTATGTTTTATAACATCTATAGTCACACAGGTTTAATTTAATACAAACAATAAATTAAAAAAAATATGTGTATTACAATTTTTTAAGTATATATATCGACGGGTAAATTTGTATGACGCATTTTCTATAGGTTCGGAATTAACTTACATACTACCTAATGAGCATGTCAGCAAATTTCCTGAAATGTTAAAGAAATTTGAAGAAGAAAGGAGTTCCTTGAGGGTATCGAGTTATGGCCTTTCTGTCACGAGCCTCGAAGAAGTTTTTATGAAGTGAGTTAATAAAAAAAAAAGTTGACAAACGTGTTATTTCTGTTCCAACTATCCAATATAGTCTGAAGATAAAATATTTACTTCGTGTTTATATTAACAATTGATAATAAATTCGTTCTAGGTGACAAAAATATCGTAAATTTCGTCAATAATAATTCTATTTAGTATTTACAACTAAAATAAGCATAGTAACTGACAAATATTTTGTTGGACGTCATTAATCAAATCAATGTGTCCGTTTCCCGTCTTCATTACCTTAAATAATACCGTGATTTAAGTTTTTGGTTGTCGTCGTAATTGACAGTAAATCAAAAATGTCTCAGTCGATATGTCTTTAGACACATTTTTATTGATAAACTTAATGTTTTACATATCTTATACACATAAAAGTTTTACCAATACCAAAACGATAGTAATATTCATATATATTGATTTTAGAGCATGGTTGGCCTAGTGCCTTCAGCTTGCGACTCTCATCCCTGAGGACGTAGGTTCGATCCCCAGCTGTGGACCAATGGAATTCGACCTCGAACGGTGAAGGAAAACATCGTGAGGAAACCGACATATCTTAGACCCAAAAAGTCGACGGCGTGTGTCAGGCACTGGAGGCTGATCACCTACTTGCCTATTAGATTTAAATATGATCAAGAAACAGATTCAGAAATCTGAGGCCAAAACCTAAAGTGGTTGTAGCGCCACTGATTTATTTTTATTGGTAAAGCTTTATTTACTTTACGAGATGCGAGCATCCAAATGTTTTAATGACAACTAAATTTGCTGAAAACTTATTGAAATAATCTTTAAGTCAGCCACTGTCCATGCAGTCACTCCAAACATCGTGCTATGCAATTGATTTAATAATTTAAAGACGTTTCAAATCAATCACCCGTAAATAAAGACGCTGTTACAATTATATATTTTCAGAGCCGGTGCCGAGGACCATGATGTGATAACGGTTCAGAAAAATAACTATACGAATCACAATAATAGTGTAATTGTCCCCATCGAGAATAATCGAAATCACTTTGGTAAGTTTATGCGAGAAACAAAAAAAAATAGTTCAAGTATTTGTGTCTGAATTGTATTTGTTGAATAACTTGCTTTTCTTTTGAATACGATGATAAAATTGATACATATGAAGTATAATCAGTATTAATAAAATTTGCTTATAAAAGTATTTTAATATAAATAAATAGATACATTTAACTGTCTAAATTATGTTTCACTATTGTAAACTAAATTTTCTGTAAAAATTGTAATAAAATATATAAATAATTATAAAGTTATAAGTTGCATTGTTTTACCCTCTGTAGTAGATATAGTTTTTAAATGTAGCATTTTTTGTGCTGGTACTTCGAATATTCAATAAAAATCATATATAAAAATTGTCTTTCAGCAAACAACGAGCCGTTACAAAAAGTAAAAGGCGCAAAATTACTAAGAAATCACATAAAAGCGATGTTCCTCAAACTAGCATATAATTCTATGAGAAATAAACTCTCAGCCTTCATACAGATCGTAACACCGATTATAAATATAACTATATCGGTTATTATAGCCCGGTCATGGCGGTTTATAACCAACCTACCTCCCTTAGAGTTAACTTTAACTAGTGGTTTTAAGAATACGGAGACACTTATATCTGAAGGGGTTAATTTGACGGAAGCAAGCGTCGAGAGAAGGACTATGATGGCTTATATGGATTTTTTTAAATCGTCAACGTATCCGAATATGGTGCTTAATGATATCGGAACTATGGACATTGGGAAGTTTTATTTAAAATTGGTAAGTATTATTACTTAACATGCACGAAGGATAGTTTAAAGTTCTGCGTCACAACAACTAGATACGTAATAAATATCTCGTGCACATTTAGAATGTTACAAAATTGTTTCATGCAAAAGTATTAATTTGTACAATTACAACATTGTTAAATATTTATTATGTTTGCTTAAAATTATAAAATTGTACTTAGACGATGTTTTTTTAAGCTATTGCATAGATTTTATCTTGGGCTTTGAGCGCGGTGACCCAATCAAGAAATTCCGTAACGAAAATAACCTGACACACGATGACGTAATATACTAACGAACGACAGAACGCACTGCGTATTCACAGCTCTCTGACGAGATCGGTGATGTAGCTTAAGCGCGACCGGTGCAGCTTGTACGCGTTAGAGCGAGACGGACTATATAGGCGTGTTAGTCTGAGTCTGGTAGAGTGGTAGATTGAATTAATATCAAAGGAAAAAAATACCGCATAAATATAAAATAAATAAATAATTAATTATAATTGCATAAGTTGATAAAAAAAATGCTGTGCAATAGCTTTACCGCGGCAGTCCCCGAGTGCGACACGCTTTTATTATAAAGGTTAGTTTTTTTTTGAAGAAATAACACAAGAAGAAATAAAAAGATAAACTTTAAATAAAGATTAGAAGAGAAATAAAGATTTACTTATTTTCAACGCATTTAACATCAATCGACTCCCCAGCCCCTTTGTTAACAGACTTAAAAGTAAAGGAGGAAGTTATCGATTCGATGAAATTTTAATGTATAATAATGGGTAATTGATATAAATTATACAGCTTTAAAGTTATACAATTGGTCCAGCTATAGATATTATATTTATACGGCATATTCTATAGAAATACTTCTTTCGCATGGGGCAGGCATATTTGAAGTAAATTGCTAATTTTATATAATTTTAAATCATTGTTTCGGGAATGTAATCCAAGACGGAGTTACAAGCACAGAAGAAGTAGAATTTAATGTTTATTTATTTATTTACAACTCATGTATGGCAAAATTTTTGAACTAAAATATTGTATAACTATTGTAGAATTATTGAAGTTATACTTCTTTAGGCGCGTTATGAAAAATTGATGAGAGTGAAATTTTACGATGCGCGCGCACCGTGACACAAAATTAACAGAATTAAGTTAGTGGCGCATGTTGGCACGCACGCCGCCTCTGTTCACTGTGTATTTATATTTATGATATTTATCCACATGCTTTGAGTTTCTACATTTTAAACACGTGTTTTCATTTTGTTTTCATTATACAAGTGCGAATTTTTTATGTGCGTCTGAATTATAATCAGAAGTGATTTAAATCAATACTAATTAAAATTAGAAAATAATAATAAATATTATATTAATAAATACTTATTTATTTAATTTTTCAAATGTAAACTGAACTTCATTGACTATAATGACTCCTTTTCCAGTCTTTGATTATTTAATTGTAATTAATTATTTGCATGCAATCAAAAACTATTTTTAATAATGCCAAAGAAGTATAACTTCTTACGCGCGTACATAAGTACACGCACCCTTTTTTTTATTTTTATAAAATTACCTTTATTTTACGCTTCACAAATGGGTCGTTCTCCGGCAAATAGTCGAGAAAACTATTAA
The DNA here is from genome assembly GCA_905332375.1 of Pieris macdunnoughi. NCBI lineage: Eukaryota > Metazoa > Arthropoda > Insecta > Lepidoptera > Pieridae > Pieris > Pieris macdunnoughi. Next base: position 1,267,771 of record CAJOBZ010000061.1, read on the forward strand.
GCTATATGGTTAAATATAAATACTAATGCAAAGATTGTCCAATTAATAAACTATAATCATTAAACATTTTCAGAGCGAATCGAACCCCGCCCGTATACGTTACGAAAACTTAATAGGCGCTACGTTCGCGCCGAATCGCATCACAGCTTGGTTCAGTAATTATGGGTATCACGACTCGGCCATATCACTTTCCTTGGCTAACAATGCGCTGATGAATGCTCTATCGCCCGGTTCCTCTTTACGGGTTATTAACTATCCCTTGCCGTATTCCATTGAGAATCTTGTGAGTACAGTTATTTTATACCATGATTGTAGGAGCACCGTTAGCCTTAGTGTGTGAGCGAAAAAAGAACCGCCTTTATTGTTGTTGACACTGTTACGTCATTATAGTTCGATACTAATCATCTTGAATAAAATATTTTTTTTATAAATTGTGTGAATAAATGAGTAAAGAGTATTTTATAGCTGTCTTTCCGCATGGACACTAATAATCTAAGACGTAGTAGAAAATGTAAATCGGCGAACATTTATCATTTATATGTGTGTACCAATTATGACAATATATGCAAAATATGCAATGTGATACTTTCGAGATGTTAATCTGAAATTATTCTTGTTTTTCATTGCAATTTTTAAATCTTTCTCTCTCAAGAAAAATGTCGAATTGCTTTGAGTTTTGAGCTTAACAAAATATTTTGCGATCTATTTTTATTTGTATATATACGAAACCACGTACATACGGAGTCAGTGAATACAGTGGAAGGAGGGAGTCTGTGGATTTGGAAATACGGCAGTCATCTCTTAAGACCTGGCATATGTCAGGCATACAAAATTATCAAGGAAACAGATACACTACTTATAAAAATATAAAGCGCCGTTTTTGTAATGTAACCTTCCAAAGTGGACACATTTTTGAGTTTTTTTTAGTTTTAATCAGCCTTTACGAAACATTTGTTTCACTTGATTGGTAGGTACGCATCGCAGTGGTTCATCAATACTTTAATTTCAGGTTAGAATTCTAGCATCGGGTAGCAGTTTAGGATTCCAGTTCGCGTTCAACATAGGGTTCTGTATGGCGTTTGTCACTGCGTTCCTTGTGTTATTTGTTATAAAGGTTAGTTTCAAGTGCATTGGTTTTAATACAATTATAATTTTATTAATCAACAATTATTGTCAATTACATTAAATATTTTAGTAAGAACCATTATTTAAAAGCTACTTTAGAAAACTATTTAAAAAAAGTACAATGATGTGTTTAGTTACCAATAAACCGTATAATTTACTTATATTACTACTACTAATTTACTTATATTAAATACTTACGTAAGATACTCATTCATCTCAGTAAATAAGTTGTTAATGTGTTCGGCGTTGGTGATCGGAAAAACTAAATCACGAAAAACTAATAAAACTTTGTAAAAAGTAAAATAAACAAATAGATACCTATTATCACATTATATCGTTTCAACAAATCTGAATTACAAATAAAACTAAACATTTTAAATAACTCTAAAGAATTTTTATACCATTAACTTTATTGCAGGCCGATTAAACTTAGAATTCTGATGCTTTGCAAATGCGTCTTTAACTTTGTTAGGGTAAATTTTTTAACGCACTGGATATTTAATTTGATTTAATATAGGAACGGGTTAGCGGCGCCAAACTCCTTCAGCGTATATCTGGAGTAAGACCTGGCGTGCTCTGGACGTGTTCTTTCATCTGGGACTGGTTCTGGATGCTGTGCGTCTACATGACGATAGTTCTCACGCTTGCGTTCTTCCAGGAATCAACGCTGTCTACTCCGGAAGAGTTGGGTATGTTGATCTAAACTAACAGTTTAAAACAGATTTTTATGTATAGATTTTATGGTAGAAAAATATAAAAACAGCAAATATATTAAAATGACTATAATTTAATTAAAATTATTTAATAATTAACTAAACATAGTATTGGGAATATTTGTCGAATCATGTCAAATGACAAAACAATTTCAAGCATAACCGTTTCTATGTTCAACAGTATGAGTAACTGTCGTCATGATTTTCGCATTATATTGGCTTTAAAGCTATCGGAAAACAGTCAACCTGACGCAGCTTGCCTAATTCAACAATAATTAAAAGACGTTTTGGTTGTGATAAAGAGAAATTATAATGAAATTTCGAAACATGTTATTAAAATAGACAACATACTCACGATTAAATTCCCTTTATGTACGCGAAATTCATTTTTGAGTCCAAATAATATATACAGAGCAGGCTTGCGCGTGCGCCTCTCAACCCTCGTGCTTTTTATGACGACGGACTTTTCTTTCTGTGTGACACGCGCTAAAGGAAAATATAGTGAGAAAACTGGCATTCCTTCGACCTAACTAGTCGACGGCGTGTGTCAGGCACTAATCACCATCATGCCTATTAAGAAAAATAATCAAGCTATCCGAAAAAATTGTATAAAAATGAAATAATTACTGTTGTTTCAGGCAGAGTCCTTCTGGTACTAGTGGTGTTTTCGTTGGCGACGATACCGCTACATTACTTGGCGTCCTTCTTTTTCGAAGCTTCGGCAACTGGTTTCTCGAAAATGTGCTTTGTCAACATATTTTCAGGTAATTCTCTGACTTTACTTATAACATTTTGCTTAAAATGTAGATTTAAATTCTAGTTTTAAAAAAAGTGGAAGGTTTTTTACTAAATAGCGTACTCTTGCTGACTTACGCCTGAACCCAATAATCAATCCACAATATCAGATTGAAAATAATCTGAGATCAGACTGTGACAGTCGATCGATCTCCTATCTGCATCCCAATAACCAAACCCTACGAAGACAATCAATTTTTGGCTAAATGCTCTTTGTCGTTCGATTTTACCGAGTTTTCACGCATATTTGATAATCAATGTAAACCAAAAATGTTGAAATCGAGCTTTCGTCAACTGTCATTTTCATACAAAGGACTATCCACAGACACCGATACGACCTCCCATGGATAGGTTGTATCGACAGATGGCTATTACAATCCGTCGATTGTTTATTGGCACACTTATTTCAACATTTGGATTAAGATTACTATCTCATGGATTATGGATTGAGATAGGTTATTGGGTTCGGGTGTTAAAGAAGAATGAAATAAATAGACTTGAGAGATAAGGCAGGCAATTACTTAGAATAAAGTCCTAACCCTTTAAACGGGAAATTTACAAATGCGTTTATTACCTTTATAGGTCTTTTATGAAAGAATTTTATTATCTAAAATAACTTTCAGGTTGTATGCCGTTTCTAATAACAGAAGTTTTGCGTTTGCCTGAATTTGGTAGCCCGTACTACGCGGGAATATTCGACTGGGTGTTCGCGCCTTTACCGCTTTATTGCATGAGCAGAAGTTTCAAGTAAGTTTTGTAGGCATTTAGATTTTATTAGCACTTTTAGGTAGATTAAGCGAGCGAACTTCTTCTAGCCTTCCTTTTGAACTCATATGAAATGTTACGTAAGCCATAAACCATGTTAGCAAGGAAGTAATGGATATCGGAAAACAAGCTGAAGGATGCCTATTCCCAGGATGGGGTTCCAACTCTAAACCATTCCAACCAAATGCGAACTTAATATTTTAATTTTAATTCTTAAGTCATTTTGTGTTATGTTGCAAATATCTGTTTCTTAATAAGCTTGGATATACAATAAAGGCTAAATAATAAACCCTAGGCCACAACCATGAGCTGAACATAAAGCAAATACAGAGAAACATTTATATTATTTATAACAAATTTATTTATAGAAAACACTTTTTTACCGGATTGAAGTTATGTATTATTATAAATTTACAAGAATTTTACATAATTATAAATTTTCCGACTTTTCGCGTGCTTTACAGCGTGCGTGGTCACGGTGACTGAAGACAAAAGGTGTTGAATGTCAAAAAGTATCACAGCTGTAGAAAAAGTTGTATTATCTGTATTTATTTCTCCGGAGTTGGTATCGACTAAAAGATCCTCCTTCGTTTAAATTGATTTAAATGTGTAAAAGTTATGTCAATAAAAGACAATACTAAATTTATTTATACACGCACCTCTATTATAGACGCTATGACAAATATCGTATATGTTACGTATATAATCGTAAGTAATATCCTGCAGGGACATGAGCCTGTCATCATTCAAGATGCTGATATGTGACGGCCTTTGTACGCAACTGGAGCTTCAGAATTGTACGAGGCAATCGCTGTGCACGCAAATTAACATGACCGTGTGTTGTAGTACGTGAGTCTTATTTACATTTTTGAAAATTTAGTTTTTTTTTAGATTTAAATCAACTTGTATTAAAGCCGCGTTTCCATTATGCAATTGACTTGCATACAAGTTGCAAGTTACATGTAATTAGATTCAAAGACACACAACACTCAAGTCAGCTGCATTTGCACGCAAGTTGCAAGCGCTCCTCTATAGAGGGTAGTGTGCAGGATTACCTTGTAAAAATTAATGCTAAGTGGGATACAGAGAAAACAATAATATTTATAATTAAATTTTTTGGAGTTATACTACTTTAGGCGCGTTATGAAAAATTGATGAGAGTGAAATTTTACGATGCACGCGCACTGTGACACAAAATTAACAGAATGAAGTTGCCCAAGGAAGATGCTACGGCATTGGACATAATTTAAAAACAACATTCGAATAATAATAGAATTTATGTTACACTTAATGTAAGAGAATAATAATAAATATTTATTTATTTAATTTTCCAAATGTAAACTGAACTTTATTGACTATAATGACTCCTTTTCCAGTCTTTGATTATTTAATTGTAATTAATTATTTGCATGCAATCAAAAACTATTTTTAATAATGCCAAAGAAGTATAACTTCTTACGCGCGTACATAAGTACACGCACCCTTTTTTTTAATATTTACCACAGCCCGTCTTCTACTCATGATAAACACTGTACAGCTAGATGAACTAACTTGTACGCCACTAAAATCTTGTATGCAACCTGCAAGTTGCACGAAATCGTGTTTCCAATTCAAGTCACTTGCACACAGTGTGACGTCATACATGCATGCAAGTACTTGCATAATGGAAACCTAGTCGGCATTATCACTGACTACGATCGCTGAAACTCGAAATCGAGTTCAATATAATCTGGATTTCGATGTATTTGTATAGATTTTTCTTATGCTACTTTCACGCCATAAAATATATCAAACTCAAGTCCGTTGGCCGATTCTGCCCTTCCTCGTCCCACTCTTGACCATACTTTGCCTTCAACCAGTTTTATTCCATCTTCCCTTCGATGTCTAAATATACTTATGATACTTACTTTGGATTTTATAATACTCCTTATGAAGAGGTTAATTGATAGAAATATAATTTATGTTTTCAGACCTGGATGAAAATACGTTTTTGAAATGGGAAGAGCCCGGAATCGGACGTTATCTATTTATGATGTCGTTGGTTGGTGTCATAGCATTCTCAGTTCTGCTTATCAAAGAGTACGAGGTGATTAATAAGGTAAGGATAACATCCAAATTCGTGTTAAGTAGAGGTTTTTTTAATAAAAATCTCTTTTAAAAAATATTACAAGAAGAATCAGGTCTTTAAATTCTTAAAAGACCTTTTTGCATCGAAGGTTTTTAAAATTATAAAAAGTAATATTAGAGAGTACTACATACTAACAAAACTCTATTACTTTCAAAAATATTTAATTTTATTTGTTTACTAGCAGACCGGCCAAGCGTTGCTGTGGCTAAGGTTTTTGTTATATTACATAGTAGCAAACTATTCAAGGGAAACGGTAGAAGAACACCAGTCATGGGGACCACCATGCTTTTTTGGTGGTTATGCCATTAAATTGTAGCTTATGTAATAATTTTGCGGGTATAAATTGAGATATTAGCTATCCTATATTTTAAGTTAGATCAAACTGCACACGGTGTGCAAATTTGATTGAAATCGGCTCGGTAGTTTAGGAGTCCATAGCGGACAAACAACGTGACACGTAATTTATATATATTAAGATTTATATCATCACGCCTTTTTCCCGAAAGGGGGGGGAAGCAGAGACTAAGGATTGACTTGCTACGGTCCTGACACCTCTCTTGCTTCATCCACTTTCATGACATTCACTATGCATCCTCGTCGGTTATGGGTATAACTTGTTCCTTCTCTAGTACGTCCTGGATTTGGCCTAGGCATGTACGAGAAGGCCTACCCAAGCCGACTTCACCATCCACAGTTGCCTTGTTCATTAACTCAATCTCAAATTAGTGAATTAATACCGAAATTAATGGCATTCAATTAATTTCGTGACATTATTTTTACCGACAGTTTCACGTGTACTTCATTATTTTCGCAATACATGCATTCATTTCATGAATGCAAATGAGTTTCGTGCAATGCGCGATTTTTTGGTGAAATTAGTTTCATGCAACTTATTTCATGATGGAGATGCTACGTGAAACTAGTGTCGCGAAAGTGCCTGTGCTGTGCGGACGTGTGTATTTTGATGCTAATACATGATGACACACTGAATTCTTATGATAAAACTATTTTCAGTTGCTAAAAAACGCAGCATTTTAAGTTTATAGAGAAGCATCTCTTTAGCTACATTGAATATAGAAAAATAATGCATTGATGCTGATGGGGCCATGGTTACTGCGAAATAATCGTCAAATATATAAAAAGCTTTATTGTTTGATTTACGTTTAACGAGAGTTTTGAATTTACTCATTGATAATTCTCTAATTTCGCTTGGGCTTTTGTTATAAAAACGAATACAATTTCCATATAAGGAGTGGTTTATCTTCTGGAGTCTGGTTGAACGTACACTTAGATAAGTTCTGTTTCGAGTATTATACTAGTGAATGTCACCATTTGTTTTAAAATCGCTACATAATAAATATATTTTTTCCTAGATATTCTACTCGGAGACCCCTTACCGGCCATTACCAATAAGGTCGGACGAAGATAGTGACGTGGCAGCAGAAAGACACACGGTACAACAGCTTACTAAACCAGAATTGGCTCAGCATAGTCTGATCTGCAAAGACCTCACTAAGTACTATAAGGAGTTTCTCGCTGTTAATAGACTGACTTTTGGTAAGTTGACATATGTACGCGAGTTTCACTGATATCTGAATCTGCCGCAATTATTGTTCTCGGAAACCAATCTTAGAACGTCGATTTAATATAAAATAATCAAAGGCAAAGATAAAATAATATTTTATAATCAAACTCGATAACTAATTTATATAAACCGTATACGTCAATTTAAATTAATAATGTACATTATTAGCGATTCAGTTTGCTTTTGTCAATCCTGGTCGTTCACACAAACTAAAATCGTCGTGGTTAATTCGGTAATATTTTTAGAAGTACCCGACTTGCCTCTAAGGAATTTATGAGAAATAATTAACGAACATCTAGAAATCTGAATTAAGAACGCCATTGGATTATAGCTTGTATGATATTTGATTTATTTTTACAGCGGTGCGTAAAGGCGAATGTTTCGGATTATTAGGCATCAATGGAGCGGGTAAAACCAGTACGTTCCGTATGGCAACGGGTGACACGCATCTCAGTTCGGGTGACGTATACGTACACGGAATGTCCGTTAAGACGCAAATACGGGACGTGCACGCAAATATGGGTAAGGGGTCTTTAAAGAAGTAAACAATTCTGTGTTTTTTCCTGTTTAGTATGGGATTAATCAATGTTATTTCAGGGGTAATCGAAATCAGGACGTCCACTAGCATCTGATTTTGTACTTATGATTAAGGCATGATTCTTTTATTATCTTTTTCAAAGTCACATGAATTTTATCATCATAATGTTCAAACATCCATAACTATACTCTGCTTTTTCATTCCGTAGAATTCTGATATTTCATTAGTGTTGCTACTAAAAAAATTCTCCACCGAAAAAGGGACAAATTTTACTTATTTGAAGGCAATAAAAATAATGCTACGTATTTTTTATGTTTTACCTACAAAAACGTAAATCTAAATATTTACGTACATACTCAAGTGACCTGATACAAAAATAAGAAATATTTCAATATCACGAACAATATATTGAATTAACTTTAATAACTTTATTTTATTCTTTAGCTGGCATCACTGCCTGCCTGCCAGGTTTAGTAAACCTTTTTAAAATGTTATCTGTACTTGTGCGTTTTTTACTGTTTGTGATGAAAAGGAACGTAATTACCATTCGCCGTTAAACCACTTTTAATGTGGAGCACCGCACTTAATAAAATGGATACATTAACTAACAATAAAATGTATGTATAGACTCAGATATTCAGACTCGTATTGAAATTGAAAAATGTGCCCGGCCAAAAAGATTTGCCATCTCAAACACGCAAAAAATGATAGCTGTTAGAATTCTACGAAATTAAAAATCAGAGTATATAGTATTTCTTGCATTAATCAATAAGTATTGCTTTAAAATTTATATGCTTATATATATTGTAATATGTCGTACGTATTTTTCAAAATAAATTAGGAAATATATTACATAATACGTATATTATAGGTTACTGCCCGCAATTCGATGCATTACTAGAAAACCTTACTGCACGCGAAACACTCAAAATATTCTGCCTGCTGCGCGGTATTCCAGTGAAAATCGGCTCCCAGTGGGCCTTTCAACTTGCAGAACAGCTTGGTTTCGCTATGCATTACGATAAAAGGTACTCTTCATAAATAATTATATAACAAAACACTTAAAAACATTTTGGTCCTTCGGTTCGGAAATAATTATGTATTTTTTAAGGTTCACGAATGCAGTGGTGGAACAAAACGGAAAATAAGTACGGCTCTTGCTTTGTTGGGGGATGCTCCATTGGTTTTCCTTGACGAGCCTACCACAGGTACTTTTTATTTTTTATCATAAATTTTCAAATATTTTATAATCACAAAAAGATTTAAAGAAATATCCTTGTTATTTGCTATCTTTTTTGAAACATTATTTTGTACGGCATAGATATGAATAAAGTTAATTGCAATAAAATCCAAGTTATGTAAACATAAAAAAAGCTTCTTTTCGAGCAAATACAGTTATTTTTTTATTTAGATTGCTTTAAACATAAGATTCAGAGACAAGTTTATCGGCGCACTCACTTATTATAAAATCTTTTTTAAGTTTGTAATTTTATGAAATGAAATGAATATGAAATGTATAAAGGTATGGACCCAGCATCAAAACGCCGAGTGTGGCGTTGTATCAGTGACGCCGTCGTATCTGGACGTAGTGTAGTACTCACCTCGCACAGTATGGAGGAGTGTGAAGCGCTTTGCTCCAGATTAACTGTTATGGTCAATGGACGGTTGTTCTGTTTGGGACCGCTACAACATCTTAAGAACAAATTCTCACAAGGTGATATATTATTTAGATATTTTACTTAATGTCATAAAATTTAAAAAAAATATAGTTTGTGTATCAGGCTCAAATCTAAAGTCTTTTTTTCTACGACATTTGACATTGCTAGGACTTAGACTTCAGACTTAGGTCCGTATTCAAATTCGGTTCTTAAGATAGAATGTTTGATTTAATTTTTGTTTGTAGGTTATACTCTAATTGTGAAATGTAGAGAGACGTCACAAAGAGTTGCAGACGTAGCAAGGATAAGAGAGTTTGTCATAGCCAATTTTCAGGATGCTAGACACATGTAAGTATTATATATAACAGTTTTTATGCTTTAAAAATGTATTAATATATTAATAAAAAATGTAATGCAAATGTACTTTTTAATATTTCCAAACCTATTATTATATATTATGTTCATAATCTTACCTAGAGTAATTCCTTCCAGCGAAACCTACCTCGGCATTAGTACGTATTACATTCGCGATCAAGAGCTGCTTTGGTGGCAGCTTTTCGACAAAATGGAGGAGGCCAAATCCCTCTACCCCATCGAGGACTACTCCGTATCACAGACCACGCTCGAACAAGTGTTCTTACAGTTTACGCGTATGCGAGAAAACTCACGTACGTAACTATTAGATAATTTAGTGCAATGGCCGATTGGCCAACTAGGTAAAATACTTTTTCTACTAATTGTGAAACATGAAATGTTATAATTATTTTTATATTTATTTGGATTTTTGTTATACAATTTATACTCATATGATCTGCATAATGGTACCAAATTATCTTCTTTCAAACGGAAGTTTAACGACTGGTTTCTTCGTCTAAAATACCAATTAGCTACGTGTCGTTCATTTTTCTATAGCATTTAACAGTCGATTTATACAGTTTGAACTACCAGTCTCGTTAAACCTAAATATTAAACTAATTAAATTACTATATTTTCAGTAGCTATCTTAAGCTTTTGATCTTATATAATAAATTCAATTAAGTCACAAACTACTTAAATTGTACTTAAATATCTTAACGTAACGTACGTACGTTAATAGCAATTTTTATTGCCGTTTTCGTTTAAAAATTCAGCAATTTTTATATTTCAATGTATAAATTCAATGTGATGTACTTAGATAAGATTTAGAAGGTGTTACGAGGGTAATACTTAGACAGATAATTATAATAGTTTTATATCAAGATTTCAATAATTTTGGAAGTTTCGGGAAAATAGCTTAGGGAGCGTTCAAGTATTACGTAACGAATTTTGGGATGGAGGGGGGTCCTTTTGTAAAACGTTAAGATGCGGGGCGGGGATTGAATTACGCGTTATTGTTAATATTATTTTCGACTTTCCAGTACTTTACACCACATAATGGTGACTTTTAGGTATAAAGAGTCACTAGGTGGTCACGAAACGTTTTACTATTGGAATACAGATAAACGTTACGGCGCGTTACATGGGGGGTGGGTCAATAGTCTCGAAAAATTGCGTGACGTAATACTTGAACGCTCTCTTAATCACTTACATAATTAATAATACATGAGTATTATCTTATTTCGCTTTTGGATCGCAAACATTTTATTTAACTTTCTTTTGACCCGACTGACTATATCCAGTACTTAATACTTAAAATACTTATACAGTAACTTTTAAGATATAATAATGCGCCGGTACTCTGCATCTTCCAAAAGCGATGACTACTCGAGTTCTTCAATATCCCGAGCGCTGATGACGAAACCTTGGGAACGCGTGGTACATGATACTGTCGTGATCGAAATCGCTATTGGGTGTTACAGAGTACAGTGTACCCAGTGAATGAAATTAGTTAATTCAAGATACTGTCTGTTATTAAAATAAATGTGTTCCTTGAATAAAAAATCGTCTGCATTTTCTAGTTAGGCGCAGTATTTAATATGGTAAATAATAAGTTAGATAAAAGCTATTCTCCATAGAAAAGCTAGCAATGACAAACGCAGCCATTATGTTAAATTTTAAGTGTGAGGGGAAATAATATAATGTACATATGTGATATCTTTACTGTCTTTGGAAAAATGTAATTCGGACACTATTTTTTTTGTATTCCGCTTTATAGCCCTCATAGACAGCAGAGTAACTAATAGATAAACGATTTTCAGAATTATATTACGATTCGGTTTTGGAGTGTTTTTCTTATAATGTAGTTAGTAAATTGAAAGATTTCTTTATATTTGTATGTGTACTGATATTTTGCACTTAATATTTATGAACCAAAGCTATATTGAATCTTATTCAACTATAAAATAAGTTGTAACTTGTATTATATTTATTTATCAACAATGGTACAAATATTGTATGGTATAATTTGTGATTTTATATAAATTGTGATAGTTTGTGATTTTACTTAACTTCAACCCACAATCAGTGATATTTATGTTCCTATTTTTTCAGTTTGAACTTTTCAAATTAAATAAATTTTTTAAGTATATTGTACCCATTTGATTAATAGGAATGTACTTACGTATTGGTTTTTTGTCTTACAGTTTTGACATCAAAGCTGTTTTTTATTCAGTTTGGACATTAATAATTTGTTCAAAGATTAAGTATAGGACAGGTGTGTGTAATCGAAAGAAAAATATTTTTCTGTCTTTGCTAATTTATGTACAATCGTAACAATTTTGGGTTCGAATTATTTAATAAGTTGCCTTATCTCACTGTATTTAAGAAGTGTACGTTTGCATTGTAGGTTTACATTTTTTTAAATAAAAGCTTACAGAATTTAAATTCTTTTTATTTATTCAAATGTACAATAATTTTCTTATATAAAATCTTTTAAATAATACAATTAAGCTGTTTGAAGTACTTAGATCTAAATATAAGTTAACATGTGCTTAACATGTCATGGAGTCGTGATTGTTGTATGTGCATATTAAATTATTATATACAAACTAAACTAAAATTTAGTCATGGTAAAAATCATTTAAAACTCGACACCGATTTCTGGTCCCAAATCTTATCCAAGAAATTGCTATATGTAATTTTATCTTAACGATTTTATATAATTTCGATTATTTATTAATTCTTTTGGTCAAAATTAATTTGAAGGGTACCCGATGTTCATTGCGGATCTTAAGTTTTATACTTTTTCAGAAATAACTAATATAACGTATTCACTGGTCCTAGTATCAGAAACTGGTACTGGTCTAGTACCAGATTCGGAATAGATATATTAACTTGAAAAGGCCTTTGGAGGGACTACAATAGAACCTTGAAATATACAAAATCTATGAAGTATGATTTCTTTATATACAATTGGTTTACATTAAATTAAATATTCCGTGCCTACAATTGAGTTCATACAATAAATCCCAATAATGTATACTCGACATAACCTAGAAATGAGTAGTTTCCTCACTTTGTTGATATTTGGTGAACTGTAGAAATATCTGTTCGAGGGATGTCTGTAAAATACTGTAGTCTTCAAGTGGAAGACTTTTTTTCGCTCTCTCCATTATCCCAAACATTTTGGCCCAGGACACGGTACGGTCTGGGAGGTAATAAGTTATAAGGCCCTGGTACTCCTCCCTGAGGAACGGATAAATGTGAAACCCAAAGAAAGATCAGTTTAATCTAAAGTAGTTTTGTCTCTTTCTTTCAAATTTCCCGTCCCTTTTTATTACGTTGTGATAAAAAGGGACAGGTGACTTTATTAAAAACGATGCAATTGGACTATGGATATCTAAAAGGGCCTGGGACTAGTGCTAGACAGGCTACTTCTAATTAATTTGCGATATTTGTTTCAAAATAAGTGTTGTTTGATGATTTGCTATTTTAAAAGAGTACCGAGAGTTTTTTACCCCGGCTTTTCTCTCGGCCTACACCCTCTGTCTTCTTTGCCGATGAGTAGGGATGCCTACAGATTTTAATGACATGGAATAAGTGATACCTGTATCTTATGTTCCATAATAAACTAATTATTTTTATTTTATGAATAAGGCAGAATTTTTAGTACTGTGTAAAACGCATCACTTAAATACCTGAAGGAATTATCAAAGAAACAAATTCAGAAATGAGGTGGTAGGGCCTAGAATAAAACCAATTAATATAAATACTTACATCAGTCGTGGACGGATAAAGTTTGCCATGACATAGCTTTTAATTAAGTCAATGTTGCTTGGTCCTTCATTATCACCCGATTTCACTTTTATTGTCAACGTGAAACCTGAAATAAGCCAATTATTTTGCGTTTCAAAAAAGTAAACAAATTACATTTTTTATTAATTTAGAGATTTGGGTTTTATTTTTGCATTATTTTTTATTATTACTAAAAACTATATTAACTATTTTTATCGTTAAAAAAGGAAGTCATAAATTTAACGAGTATTTTTTTATAAATAAATAGCAATATATTGATTACAATTAATATTAACTGTTAATATTACTATTATATAACTGCCCACATTTCCGAACCAATTTAACATAAGGTCCTTCAAGAAAAAAGTGTACCAATTCTTAAAAGGCCGGCATCGCACTTGCGAGCCTTCTGACAGTGTGAGAGTCCAAGGGCGGTGGTAATACGTAAAAAAAAATGAACACAGTAAAATTATTACCAAATACATGTTCCTACAGAGACAATAGAATAGATTTGATTGTAAATGAAATGACAAATGGGCAGGAGACTAATTTGTTGTGAAGAGATACTGCCCCCAATGGATACTCACACTGAAGGCTCGCAAGTGTGTTGCCGGCCTTTTAAGAATTGGTACGACTTACTATGGATGATACGTTTTTTCTATAGCACATTTCTCATATAACTATTTTCTTTAGTTTCCAAGTAAAAGAATATGTACTGTGTTATTCTAAATTTAGTTTATTTATAATTGAGCAATAATAAATGAAAAAAGATGATAATTATGCGATTTGTTCTGAATGTTTGTACTATAGAGATCTATTTCTCCTAATACCTTGCGAGAATTTATTCTTGAGATGTTGCGGTGATCCGAGACATTGGAAGCGTCCGCGCACCATCACGGTCAGACGGGAACAGAGCGCTTCGCATTCCTCCATACTGTGCGATGTTAGTACGAAAGACGTGTTCGCGCGTCTGAAACATTCGTACATTGTGAAACAGACCCTAATTATTTTGAGTCTGTTTCGTAATTATGTGTATGTTTATGTAATTATGTTTAAGTTCTACATAAGTTCCAAATAAGCTATTTATTACTTATTGGTAGGGTAAACACTACTGTTGCGTTTCACGACTGTCAGATAGCGCTATTCGTCACATAAAGTCCATCATAAGTTATGAGTCCGATGAAGTGTCAAATAGCACAATTTATCTTCCAAATAATTTATGTGTTGCAAAGCTATTTGGTACTTTATCCATACATTGTGAAACAGACCCTTAGAATAGTAAAACGTTTCTGAAGAGTGAACATCGTTTGTCTTTGAGATTATTTTTCCGCTGATTTTTTTTAATTTAAAATTTTTTTTTGGGGTTGGAAAAAATTTTTTTTTTTTTTTTTTTTTTTTTTTTTTTTTTTTTTTTTTTTTTTTTTTTTTTTTTTTTTTTTTTTTTTTTTTTTTTTTTTTTTTTTTTATTTTTTTTTTTTTTTTTTTGGGGGGGTTTTTTTTTGTTTTTTTTTTTTTTTTTTTTTTTTTTTTTATTTTTTTTTTTTTTTTTTTTTTTTTTTTTTTTTTTTTTTTTTTTAAGTTGAGAAGATTTTTTTTTTTTTTTTTTTTTTTTTATAATTATTTTTTTTTTTTTTTTTTTTTTTTATTTTTTTTTTTTTTTTTTTTTTTTTTTTTTTTTTTTTTTTTTTTAAAAAAATGATAAATTTATTTTTTTTTTTTTTTTTTTTTTTTTATTTTAATATATTTTTTTTTTTTTTTTCAGTTATTACAGCTGATTTAGGAGGTGATATATTTTTAACATCGCTTAATAAATGCTTTAATAACTAAGCCTTTGTGGATACAGCAGAAAAAATCCTATATCATAATCAGGGATGTTATGGAGCTCCGTAACCGTAACCGAAACAATCGGATATCCGAAATAATAATAAATATGTTAGATATATGAAATGGTTAAAGATAATAGTAGAACAAATACCTAGCATTCCTAAGAGCCCGCCACACTTGTCTCTTAGCGGCGGGGTCTACGCCCGTAGTCGGCTCATCTACGAACACGAGTCGAGCCCCGCCCATCAGAGATATCGCCGTACTCAACTTACGCTTGTTGCCGCCGGAGTACTGATCCACCTGAGGATTATTACCGTCAAAGACGAACAACATTGTTAAATGGATATCGAGACAAATAATAAGGCTGTTAATGATAGAAAGAAGAAGAAAAGGAAAATCAACCAGATATTTTGATTTCAGAAGATTCATGAGATGTGATAAATTTTTGACAGTGCAAAATTCAAAATTGAACTTTTTAATATCAGACTACACACACACATCTTCACATTTTACAATCTCTATATATACATATATCTTCTGTGGATGTATTTGTAATTGAAACTCCTTCTCATCGGCTGTATAGATTTTGATATATTTTTTGTGTATTCAAGTGGATTCCAAAATGGATAAGATTACAATTAGATGATTTTAAATACAAAAAGTATTTAATACCTGCGTGGGACGTTGTTTAAGGACAATATAAAATTACATCATTAGTGTCGAGACAAAAAATATAACATTACCCGCTTATCCAAATGCTTCGTAAATCCAAGCGCAGCAGCCAACATATGCGCACGCGCAGTTGAATACTCGTCACGGATGCCACGGAACAATGAAAACAATCGGAGCGTCTCACGTCCCGTCAGTTCGCCGAACACTGCATCGAACTGGGGACAATATCCTATGGACAAAAACAGTTTTACTTTGTTATCTATGAAATTAAATAAAACGTATATGACGGATAATATGAGGATAATAAGATGTAAATACGATGGTATTTACACCATTATTTAAAGAGGTTTTATTTAAACTATTTATTTTAATGGTACAACATTACATTTAATCACATACGCACAAATAAAAAAATTTTAGACATTTATTATTATTATATTATTGGAACGTGCAATAAGTACACATAGTGACCAAAAGCTATAAAAGAAATTCCTATTGTTCATAAGGGCCGTTAGATGTATGAAATTTAATTAAAAATTTAGAATATTTACACAATATAAAACAAAAAACGAATGGGCCATTGCATTAGTAAGGTTTAAATTTTTTGATGTAGGGTTGTGAAATTTACTAGAAAACCTCCTGTGATGATCTACTTTAAAGCGCAATACACACTGAGCCCGCCGGGCCGCCGACAAAGTCCGGCGACACAACCCGGCGGCCTGTATGAAAAGAATCATGTCGGCAACATGCGCCTGCGCGTGTTACCCACAAAAAAAATGGTGAATTTTCCGACTTGTAATAAGTGAAGCCGCCAACTAGACCGCCGATAAAAAGGTGCCAACATATGTCGGCGGCCCGGCGGGCTCAATGTGTATTGCGCTTTAGAATCTCTCCCAATACTAAAAATAATATAAATAAAGTGATTAGACCATTTAAACTTCGCTTGCTAGTTTCGTAATGATATTTAACAACGTGGAAAAATTGCCTAAATACCTAACCTAACCTAACATTTTGTGTAGAAATCTAGGCTTGGCTGTGAGTTAAAAGTCATACATACCCCATATCTCATGGGCATATTGCTGTTTTATTTATCAAATTTTTGACAAAAACTATCGCCCGATTGTACACGAAAAAAATAATAGCACTGGAAATCCGAATCTGTAGTTTAGTTGTACCCTACGAATCGAATAAAACTTGTAGAAATTACGTCTCGTTTAGTAATAGAAACAGGGCCTATGCAACAATCGCTAAACTTCACTCACCAATATTTTCATAAACTTTATTGAGGTCAGAGCGAACTGAGTGTCCGCACACGTAAGCATCTCCACTTGAGATGGACTCATCTCCCATGAGCATTTTGAAGGTGGTGGTCTTCCCAGCCCCGTTTACTCCCAGAAGACCGAAACATTCCGCCTCACCCACAGCTGAAAATATACACTTTTAATACAAGAAAAAGAAAACAAGACTACTTTTTTAAAACACATGAAAAAAGAAGATATTGAACATGGTTAGCTATTTTAATATAATATGTTTGTTATCCGCAATAAAGGAATAGTAGGAAACTCATGCACGAGTACAAAAGTAAAGGACGTAGAGAATATTTTATTCGTTTAAACTTTACCTTAAAACAACACTATATATATAGATCTACATACAGGAATAACAGTTAAACTTAGACAATTCAGCAGTGAATAATGACAACAAAGTGATTGATTATTTAATTTTTAATTTATTGCAATGGTCATAAGATATATCAATATAGCGATATTTAAGAAAAACTATTTTTTACTACATGTCTACTTTAAAATGGAATAAACGAAATGAAACTTTAAAATAAAATAAAAACCTTTTTTTATCATAATAGAATAGTAAACGTTCCCTTTGAATTTCTCTTAAATGTATTATTTATTTTATTTCTTTATTTTCTACTCTAACAGTAGGTAACTTGATAATAATAGCAATAGAAATACAACAATTAAACTAAGCACTTGCAAAAATATAAAACCCTATTTATAACAAACTGGCGCGCCCAGAAGTTGTCCTGTACACAATTTTAAAATACAAAAAAATACCATCTAATTGTAAATTAAAACCTTCTCGAATCCACTTAAACACACAAATAATCATCAAAATCGGTCCAGCCTTTAAGGAGTTTAATAACAAACACACGCACAGATGATATATTGAATATAAATTGACTAGTAAAGCAAAATAAGTACACTCACTGAAAGATATCTGATCAACTGCAAGATTCTTTCCATAGTACTTGGAAAGGGAATGCGCAACGAGCGTGTGCGCAGACAGCGGCACTTGTTTCGCGTGACGCACTTCGTCGGCCACGTCTGGGTCTAAGGTGGCTTCGTCCAATGGAGTCGGGCGTCTGCTCCATATGAATAACTAGAATTATTGGTTATAAGAATTATTTACTATACTCTGATTTTTCATTCCGTAAAATTCTGACATTTCATAAGTGTTGCTATTAAAAAAGTTCTCAACCGAAAAAGGGACAAATTTTACTTATTTGATTGTAATAAAAAAAAATGCTACGTATTTTTTATGTTTAACCTACAAAAAGGTAAATCTAAATATTTACTTACTCAAGTGACCTAATTTAAAAATAACAAATCTTATTCTTTAGCTGGCATCACTGCTTGCTAATTCCAGGTTTAGTAAACCTTTTAAAAAACATAAAATGTTATCTGTACTTGTGCGTTTTTTACTGTTTGTTATGAAAAGGAACGTAATTACCACTCGCCGTTAAACCACTTTGAATGTAGAGCACCGCACTTAATAAAATGGATACATTAACTAACAATAAAATGTATGTATAGACTCAGATGTTCAGACTCGTATTTAAATTGAAAAATGTGCCCGACAAAAAGGTTTGCCATCACTGACATGTCAAAAAAAGATAGCTGTCAGAATTATACGAAAATAAAAATCAGAGTTTAGGCAGACAACACTTAAGATTTCGAATTCTCTCACAAATTTCGAATTAACCAGAGTCGACTGTATATATTTCTCAACAGTTACGACTTAGAGACCTATAAGAGGAGAGCGAACTTTAAAGGCCAACAACGTACGTGCAAATCTCCTGGTATTGCAGGTGTCCATGGGCGGCGGTAAACGCCTTATTTTAAGAGAGTTTGCCTGCTGTCCCATAAAAAATTGCGCTGTCCCCAACTTGACTATTCGGGGCTGATTCCGGATACTAGGTACGGTTTCTTTTAATAAATGTAATAGTAATATCCAATATTTTTTTAAATATATATAAAAACCATACGATTCTCATTTAAATCTAAATTCTCTATTACATAATATTTGATCTTTATACACATAGATAAAAAATATACTTCGAAAACGGCCTGTAGAACAACTCTTCTATAATTATTCCTTTAAAAACTATAATTTTTACCCTCTGAATCAACCTGTACTCTAACAGAAACATCAGACTCCACAGAACGGCGCAGGAGATCATCATACTCAAAAGATAACGAGAGATTCCTGGCTTCTCCCACTCGAAGTATGGGTTCTCACGAACTGAAAGTTAGACGTTCATTTTAGCTTGAGCTTGGTGGAGTTGAGGTCATAATTTCGAACCCATGAACTTTTCTGTCTATGTGCGCATTTAACACTAGATTTCACGGTGAAAAACAACGTGATAATACCAGCATGGCTTAGAGCCAAAACTCGGGGTGTGTCAGGCACAGAAGGCTGAGCACCTACTTATTAATCAAATAATGATAAAGAAACAGCTAAAAAATCGGCCAAGACT